>OX393558.1:41345780-41598280 GCA_947650365.1 Chamaelirium japonicum
GGCCAGATATCTGTTTCGCAGTAGGCATGATGGGTCGGTTTCAATCGAATCCGGGTCCAGATCACTGGACAGCTGTGAAGTGTATACTCAAGTACCTTCGTAGAACAAGGGACTATGAGTTGGTTTACACTGGACAAGAACTGACGCCGATTGGATATACAGATTCTGACTTTATGTCAGATTTGGAATCCAGGAAGTCGACATCAGGTTTTGTGTTTATGCTAGGAGGAGGAGCGGTTAGTTGGCAGAGTGTGAAGCAGAAATGCATCGCAGACTCTACCACAGAGGCTGAGTACGTTGCAGCGTGCGAGGCAGCCAAAGAGGCGGTATGGCTCAAGAAATTCCTTACGGATTTGGGGTGCGTACCAGAGGCCCAGTTACCTATTGTGCTTTACTGCGACAATAGTGGGGCGGTAGCACAAGCAAAGGAGCCAAGACATCACCAAAAGGGGAAGCACATCGAGCGCAAGTTCCACTTGATTCGGCAGTTTCAAAAGCAAGGGCGAGTAGCGGTGACACAGATTGCATCTACAGATAATGTTGCTGATCCTTTCACAAAGGCAATACCTACCAAGGCATTCGAGCGACATGTGGACGCGATGGGAGTCAAAACCGTTTTGCTTCGCTAGACCAAGTGGGAGATTGTTAGGATTGATGTGTTCTAAGCTTGTAAAACTTTATGTTTTGGTCTAATAAAGATTGATAGTTATTAATATATGAGATGCATATAGGTGCGTAACATAGTTACGTGTTCTTTTGAGAACAGAGAGCCATGGTTATATGGTAGTCCACTGAGTTGAAGACTGAGTGGATTGGTCCCGTATAACCTAAATAAGTTTGCAGCTATGATCAGGTTGGTCGCCTCATCATGTTAAGCTGTTGGCGATGACAGTTCATGGGATGTCTTCACCATGGTCATCACCAGGCACAGTGTCTGTGGCTGAACGGAACTAACACGGTGTACAGATCAGTGAGCAGACACTGGTACACTAAGCTGTGTTTCTGCTTAGGGTAAAACGGTCCTAAACCCTGAGGAACCACGACTGATGGACTAACCAGTTGCGTGGTGCTTTGGCGCACCAATGTGTGAGGGTCCATATGCAGTGATCCAAAACCACGGTGTACTGGGTTACCCGGCTGGCGTTGCATTAGCGTGTCACTCCTGCAGGCCATCCACACCCCTGATGGGAGGTGCGTTCCTTGGTGTGACTTACACTGTACCAAACCCAGGCCTGGTGGTCATCAGTTTGACTGTTGACCGGGTTCGATTACTCGACGGGGTAATCAGAGGTACGATGTATAGGTCAACCTGGAAGGAACCAAGTCATATGATCGTTCGAGTCTGACGGTAGTCTTCACCGCTCGAAGTGAATCATGGCATCAAGTGGAGGGACAGCGGGTTTACCACTACTAAGCGGAGAGCAGGGGTATGATGGAGAACATAGTAAGTCTGGGTGAATTGGAGTGCAGCCTGCGTCGCACTCTGGGTGGCTACGCAGGTTAACTCGAGCTCAGAGGGTCGATGGTACACTCGGGTAGTGTGTCGATCAAGCTTGAGTTGGAAGCCATGAACCCCGGTCCCTGATGGTTCCACCTTATCAACATTATGTACGGTTCTTGAACCGTCTCCTCGGAACACCATAAGCAGGAGGAAGAAAGAAGTATACGCTCCGTGTGTGCTTGGCACTAGAGCACGGTAGATGTGTAACTACATACGAGTACTAAGGGTTGAGCCCGGGATTCGTACAGAGTCGTATGTAGTAATCCCTAGCCATAAGTGAACTTCGCTGCATAGGTGCGATGCACCGGGGTATGTTGCGAGTTGACTAGTTGACTATGCTAGAGGCACCCTCCGGTGGCCTCAGTTAATAGTAAGTAACTAGTAGATATCACTTAAGTAATGGCCGTTAGGTATCGCACGCTAGAAATGGTCAAAATGAGGCGTCGGGGCGTTTTGGTAAAAACCTCACTCTGCCGGACCTCACTGTTGGCCGAACCTAGTGGTGGGACACCTCACTAGGGCCGGCCCTATGATGTAGGGATAAGAATCCCTCATCTATAGGGCCGGCCATATAGATAGGGATGGGGCGATAAATCGGTTAAAATCGAGCCCTAAAAAGTGGGAAAACGGATAAATACGCGGAGAGATAAAAGGGAGATAATGGAGAGATAATGAGAGGGGGTCAATATCCCCTTGGATCCTTATCCAAGGGGTGTTGGCCGGCCCTATAAAGGCACCTATGGGCGCCGGCCCCATGCACTAGAGAAACCGAACCCCCCTCTCTCTCATCTCTCGAGTTCTCTCCCGTTTCATCTCCCGTTTCCCGCTTGCTACTTCGTCTTCCTCGCGTGGAGTTCTGAAGAAGGAGAAGGGTCGTTCTTCGGAGGCACTCAGAGATCCGAGAGCGACGTTCCGTGCATCGTGTGAGATCGGGTGAACAAGAAGGCAACATCTCCATTCGTACCGTCGGCATCTTCGCGAACGATTTTCCGTCTCCATCGACAAAGAAGACAATCCTCCGCGGTTAAAAGATCCGTACGAAAGGTATGTGTAATCTAACATATAGATCTAGCGAGCATTATGATTTGCATCCATGCTAGTTAATCATTACGCTAGATTGCCGTTAGGGGTTTTCGATTCTCGTGCATACACATACACACATATGTAGATTAGTTTCTGTGAAAAATTTAAATCGTGTAACGTGCACCATGAACGGTCTTTCGACCGCCAAATCGTTTCCGCTGCGAGCCTCTGACCCGGATTAACTTCCAACACGTTTTACCCTAAGTAGAAACACGGCTTAGTGTACCAGTGTCTGCTCACTGATCTGTACACCGTGTTAGTTCCGTTCAGCCACAGACACTGTGCCTGGTGATGACCATGGTGAAGACATCCCATGAACTGTCATCGCCAACAGCTTAACATGATGAGGCGACCAACCTGATCATAGCTGCGAACTTATTTAGGTTATACGGGACCAATCCACTTAGTCTTCAACTCAGTGGACTACCATATAACCATGGCTCTCTGTTCTCTAAAGAACACGTAACTATGTTACGCACCTATATGCATCTCATATATTAATAACTATCAATCTTTATTAGACCAAAACATAAAGTTTTACAAGCTTAGAACACATCAATCCTAACAGAGTCTTCATGACAGGAATCGAGATCGGGGCCTGCACAGGCACCTGCTCCTGCTCCTCCTGTCCCTTATCTCCCTTTGGCTCGGGAGGAGGAACTTTGGGAGGAGATGAATCTCCCCCCATGCTGCGAACTCCTCCAACCCCCTGGAGGGACGACATCAAGGCAGCGACTTCTGCTGCCACCTTGGCTGCATCATCTCGTGGCGCCAACCTTGGCTTTTCAGCATCAGCCGCTTCACTCGCAGAAGCCAGCGAGGCCTCACCTTGACGGAGGCCTTCCGGCGGCACCAGCGTGATCGGCGTTGGGTTGTAGACCACGTCGCTCATTGAATATTTGACCCTGCTGCACGTGGGATGCTTCAGGGTCTCAAAGTAATAGACGATCGACACTTTCTTGCCATCGTCCATTGTGTCGATATCATCCTCCATTCAACGAGCCTTAGCCTTATCGATTGGAGGGACTTGGGCAACTCCAGGTGGGGTGGGTGGCACATCGTGCAGACCTTTTGCCCCCTCCTCTTCACCTCCTTCTCCTTCTCATTCCTCTTCCTCACTTTCTTCCTCCTCATCCTCATCCTCTTCTTCTTCTTCACCTTCTCCCTCCTCCTCACTCTCTTCCCCTTCTTCTTCGCCTTCTTCTTCTTCTTATTCTTGTCCCTCTTCTTCTTCTTCTTCCTTCTTCTCCTCCTCTTTCTTCTTTTCCTCCTCCTCATTCACCACCTTCTCTTCCTTCATCACCCTCCTCTTTTTGACATGGCCTCGCTTGGTCACGACCAACCTATCCTCACCAGGCACATCATGCTTCCTCTTGCCATCTGCTTTCTTCTTGACCCACACATATCACACAATCCTGCCGGTATCGAGATCCTCCTCATAATCAGAATACAGAGTATTGTTATCTTTATACCTCACTAGCAGGCGATGCATCAGGTTGCCGTTACCGTGGCGGACCGGGCAGTTCGCAAACTGCTTCCATGACCTTGTCCCGCATATCAGCTCTAAGAACAAGTTGTCGATCGCTCCAACACTATCGGAAGGCCAGCACAGATCACCTCCTGGCCCATACCTCTTGACCTCCTTGTGCACTTGGCTTCGAGGAGTCTTGGGCACAGAGAAAGGAGTCCACACACCAGACACGGAGATCGGCCAGTCCGTGTAGAGCTTGTCGGAGGGGACTATGTCGGTGATGGGGTGAAAGGCAAAAATGCCATGTAGGTTGAAGAAGAGGCTGCCTTTCCTCGAAACCCACTTGTAGTGGTAGAAGAAATACCCCAACTCGATCCGGGCTTGCTCGCCCTCGAGGATGTTGGAGTAGTAGGCTTTAAGCTTCTCCTGGTGATCGGACTCCACCCAGTAGAAGGCGTAGATTATCCTCCACGCATTTCCCGTCAGCTGTCCGGGGCAAAGGCCAGTTGTATTCAATAGTCGTGCCGCGAACGGCAGAAGGGGCAGACGCAGTCCGCAGTTGAGTTGCCCGATTGTCATGATAGTGCCCACTATTTTCTCCTTGCTGGCTACCTCCTTATAGACAGATCGGTTGTCAATGCCAAAGGCAGCTTGCAATCCAGCGAAGGCAGGGTGATGGACACCTTCAGTGAAGCATGAGAGCAGCTTCTCCCACTTTGCCCTCTTCATGTCAGTGATCTTCTTGCCAATGCCATATTCGATGACAGTTTCCTCAGACAATGGCTTCAGCGGCCCCAGAACAAATCCGGCCTTGGGGAAATGCTCCGGGTTGGAGGGCGCAGAGGCAAATCCCACACCAAGATGCCTCTTTCCAAAGACACCAAGGCTGCCTTTGCCCGCGATCTTAGGCGACGAAGGCTCAGTAGTGCCTTATCCTTCTTCGACTGCCTCATCTTTGGCGAAACGATGTTCTTGGTGCAGCTAGCAGACGCCATCGTAATCAAATGGGAGAACGAAAGAAGCAGAAAGCAAAGGATTTGGGAGCTAAAAAGCAGAAGACCCTGAAAAAATTTTGACAGCACGAGTGAAATTGGACTATGGGACGAGATTTATAAGTTTCGAAAAGTTTGGCGGGAAAGCCTATGTGACACGTGGCGCCACCAGACTGGCTAACAGCCGAAGCGTCGGATCAGGCGAAGCATTGGACCAGGCAAAGCGTTGGGCCAAGCGAAGCGTCAAGCCAGATGAAACATCGAACCAGACAAACACTCCATCAAAAGACTTCGCCGAATCAACAGGCAAACCATCGGGCAAATTTCCAAAAGATCAGGCAAAAAACTTGGTTTTTTGCACGATCGTCCAAAGTTCCACCGGTTGAAATTGATCAATCGGATAATTTTGACCGATGGCCCAAAATACTTTGCCCAATCGATAGGCAGACTATCGAGCGAATTTACAAAGGATCGGGCAAAAAACTTGGTTTTTTGCCCGATCGCCCAAAGTTCCATCGGTTGAAATTGACCGATCGGACAATTTTGACCGATCAGACAATTTTGACAGATGGCCCAAAAAACTTCACCCAATCGACAGACAGACGATTGAGCGAATTTCCAAAGGATCGGGCAAAAGACTTAGTTTTTTGCCCGATCGTCCAAAGTTCCACCGGTTGAAATTTATCGATCGGACAATTATGACCGATGGCCCAAAAGACTTCGCCCAATCGACAGGCAGACGATCGGGCGAATTTCCAAAGGATCGGGCGAAAAACTTGGTTTTTTGTCCGATCGTCCAAAGTTCCACCGGTTGAAATTGACCGATCGGATAATTTTGACCATGGCCTAAAAGAATTCGCCCAATCGACAGGCAAACGATCGGGTGAATTTCCAAAGGATCGGGCAAAAAACTTAGTTTTTTTCCCGATCGCCCAAAGTTCCACCAGTTGAAATTGACCGATCGGACAATTTTGACCGATGGCCCAAAAGACTTCACCCAATCGACAAGCAGACGATCGGGTGAATTTCTAAAGGATCGGGCAAAAAACATGGTTTTTTGCTCGATCACCCAAAGTTCCATCGGTTGAAATTGATCGATCGAATAATTTTGATCAATCGGACAATTTTGACCGATGGCCCAAAAGACTTCGCCCAATCGACAAGCAGACGATCGGACGAATTTCCAAAGGATCAGGCAAAAAACTTGGTTTTTTGCCCTATCACCCAAAGTTCCACCGGTTGAAATTGACCGATCAGAAAATTTTGACCGATCGGACAATTTTGACCGATGGCCCAAGAGACTTCGCCCAATCGACAGGTAGACGATCGGGCGAATTTCCAAAGGATCGAGCGAAAAACTTAGTTTTTTGCTCAATTGCCCAAAGTTCCACCGGTTGAAATTGACCGATCGGACAATTTTGACAGATGGCCCAAAAGACTTCGCCCAATCGACAGGCAGACGATTGGGTGAATTTCCAAAGGATCGGGTGAAAAACTTGGTTTTTTGCCCGATCGCCCAAAGTTCGACCGGTTTAAATTTACTGATCGAACAACTTTGACCGATCGGACAATTTTGACTATTGGCCCAAAAGGCTTCGTCTAATCGACAGGCAGACGATCGGGCGAATTTCCAAAGGATCGAGCAAAAAACTTGGTTTTTTTCCTGATTGCCCAAAGTTCCACTGGTTGAAATTGATCGATCGGATAATTTTGACCGATGACCCAAAAGACTTCGCTCAATCGACAGGCAGACGATCGGGCGAATTTCCAAAGGATCGGGCCAAAAACTTGGTTTTTTGCCTGATCGCCCAAAGTTTCACCGGTTGAAATTGACCGATCGGACATTTTTGACCGATCAGACAATGTTGACCGATGGCCCAAAAGACTTCGCCCAATCGACAAGCAGACGATCGGGCGAATTTCCAAAGGATCAGGCAAAAAACTTGGTTTTTTGCCCGATCGCTCAAAGTTCCACCGGTTGAAATTAACCGATCAGATAATTTTGACCGATCGGATAATTCTGACCGCCCAATCGACATGCAGACGATCGGGCGAATTTCCAAATAATCGGCCAAAAAACTTAGTTTTTTGCCCGATCGCCCAAAGTTCCACTTGTTGAAATTGACCGATCGGACAATTTTGACCGATCGGACAATTTTAACCGATCGGACAATTTTGACCGATGGCCCTAAAGACCTCGACCGATCGACCGGCAAACGATCGGGCATTTTTTTGAAGGATCAGGCAAAAAACGTACTCTTTTGCCCAATCACCTCGAGTTCCACCGGTTGAAATTGACCGCTTGGACAACGTTCGTCGATCGGACAAATTTGATCGATCAGACAATTTTGACCGGTCAGACGAATTTGACCGATCGGACGAATTTGACCGATCAACCAATATCAACTGATCGAATGAATTTGTCTGAACGAACAAGTTGACAGACAGTGTCTCACCATTCAGTATTGCTTAACAAGAACTCTATGACACTAACTCATCGCATGGGGTTTGAATTTTGCACCTGGGTTCCAAGTCATCTAGATTCGCCTCTAGCTAACTTGGAGGGGGTAACTGTGGGTGCAAATTTTGGCCAACGCCCCACAATGGGACCCCCAGCCCTACCTGGGGTCGACGGAGACAACAACGGGATCCACCAGCCCTGCCTGGGGTCCACAAAAACAACAACGGGATCCACCAGTCCTACCTAGGGGTCTACGAAGACGACAACGGGACCCACCAGCCCCTACTTGGATCCAGACGATAGCTGTAAAAACCACCTTCTACCCCGAATTCTGCTCCAGAAAACTCTATAAATAGCAGACCCTACAACTGTAACAAGATCGAATCTCTGATTTCTGGATCAGACTTTCAAAAACCCAGAGCTCTGACATCCTAATCCCTCGATTTTCTTTTAGAAGAGATCAGTGATACTCGGCCTGTCGAGATCACTTTGAGTAAAAGTGTTAGTGAATTCAGGTTGCACCTTATAGCACGGAGACGTAGGCTTCGACTAAACTCCGAGATTATACCTTGTGTCAATCTGCTCTTTCTCTCTCTCTTCTAATTCAAAGTTAGTACTCGAAGACATCGACCTCCGAACTTGCATACTAGACAAACGTTCGATCAGACATTCGACCAAACTCGATTGATTGGTTTGGCGGAGTCTTCGGGTCGGCACGAAGATCATCCCCCACAAGGTCACGGTTGAGGTCGCAGGGGTCAAGGTCGGGGTCGAGCTCCTTGGGGTTGTCGAGGTCACCGGGAGTCGAGCTCGTCGGGGTCGAGCTCATCGAGGTCGAGGTCGCCGGGAGTTGAGCTCGTCGGGGTTGAGGTCGTCGAGGGTCGAGCTCGTCGGGGTCGAGATCAAGATCGCTGCTCGGGAGAGAGATGGGAGAGGGGGTTAGTTTCGGGTATATCATGAAAAGGCAGGGGACCTTAGGCTAAATGAAACCTGTAAGGGTCCTTTTCATGGGATGGATCTCTTGTCAAGGACCTTAGGCACATTGGCCGTTTTTTTTTGGTAGGAGACTCGAGTTGTATTAGAGACCAATGATTTTCTGGTTTTAAATTCTGATAAAATCTACGAACAGGCTCTTGGCCTGGTGGTACTTCCTCTTCCCCTTGTTGGAGAGGTTCCTTGTTCGACTCCTGGTATGGACACCGTGGAGCGAATATTCCCTCAAAGCCGTTGTGCCTTGTTTGTGTGTGCGAATCCTGACCGTTGATATCTTGTTCACTGGATTATGAAATTTAATAAAATAGTTGCTGCTAGTTCTTCTGCTTCTCCCCCTCTTTTGATCTTCAGACCTAAGCCCTAGCTCTAGTGTCCTGTCCTATGACCGATTGGTCGGTCCAAAAAAAAAAAAACGCGGATAATTTCTGCCTTCCCCATTTCAGACGAGGTTGGTACGGGTAGAGATGCGGTACCAACCCGACCCGAAAGTCCATCCTACTGGTTTGGGGTGGTGGGTCCCTAACCGTGTAGGCTGCTGTAGCCAAAGCTCAATTGTGATCCCGGGCAATAAACGCGGAACGCGGAGATAGCACTAGGCATTCCCTTTTGGTGGAGCGGAGGTCCAAATAGGGAATGGGAGTGGTTGCTCCTCTTCTCGATCCCGTATGCGGAAGGGATGAAAGGAAGAGAAGGGGGAGGAAGGGTTTTCCTCCCCCATTGTTGTTGCTGCTGGCAGTCGGAGGAGCACTATGAGCCGGCGAATCTTGGGCGGAGGCAGCGGCGGCGGGAGGACGGGAGGTACGCATGATCTTCCCGCCGTTGTGTCTTGTTTGCGAGTGTGAATCCTGACCGTTGATGTCATGTTCACTGTCTTATATAGAATTTAATAAAATAGTTGTTGCAATTGCTTTTTCTACTTCTCCCCCTATTATTAATTTTGGACCTCTTTGAGCCCTGGCCCTAGCACCCTGTCCTTCGCCGGTCTAGAAAAAAAAAAAAAAAAAAATCGGATAAAATCGGCCTTCCACGTTTCACACGAGATTGGTACGAAGTCCAGAGGTGGTGGGTCCGTAGTCGTGTAGTCCTCTTCCCGATCCGGGATGAAAGGATGAGAAGGGCTCCGGAGACGCACCATGCATACCGTTTCGGTGGAGCGGAGGGCTAAATGGGGAAGGGGAGTGGTTGCTCCTCTTCCCCGATCCAGTATGCGGAAGGAATGAAAGGAGGAGAAGGGGGAGGAAGGGTTCCCCTCCCCCATTGTCCTTGCTGCTGCCAGTCGGAGAAGCCGGCGAATCTTGGGCGGAGGCAGCGGCGGCGGGAGCACGGGAGGTACGCATGATCTTCCCCCTTTTGTCTTGTTCTCCTCGGACGCCACCGGCGGCTCCGGGGGTCGGTTCGGCCCCCTTTCGTCCTACAGATCCCGGGCGGCTCGGGCGATCCGGCGGGGCGCGGCTCAGATCGGTTGCCTGGGAGCTCGTGCTAGACCCCGATGGGGTTTTTCCAGCCCCCTCCCCTGCGCCTCCCGGTATTCAGCCGAAGGTTTTCCCGATTCAGCTCAGTCTGATTGACGTGGCTGCGTGCAACTGGCGGTGTAAACGACGCTGGTGGGTTTCAACCACCAGTTGCACGCTGCCATGTCAATCGGGCCGCCGAAATCGGAAAAACCTTCTGGCTGAGTAGCATTTCTCGTATGTGAGCCTTCCTCCATCTTTGTTTATAAGTGAGATTGAGGAGCTTCTTGTATTGAGTTTCGAGCCGAGGTGTGGTTCAAGGTAGTGATATCGGTTGGCTTCCTGCATCCATAGTTACCAAGTCAAAAGAAAATCGGCCAAGGGAGAAATCGAAAAATCGAAAAAAAGTCGCGACATAGTCAGGAAATAAAACTTAGAATTTCAAATTATATTTATATATAGTTGTTCCCACAGGTTTTTTTAGCACTACATTACGGGGTTAAAACACGGTTAATTTGGATTAAAATGTGTAAATCGCAATTTCTTCACAAACTCGTGGCTTTTTTAAAAACTCGGAAAAGAGTCATGTAGTGAACATTTACTAAATAAGTCACATTTTAATCCCAACTTATTCAAAAAAATTAGAGTTTTTCGTAACAGAGCCAGGTACCGTCGATGTGAAGAACGAATGGGTTGTGTGTCAACTTCGTTGTTGCATGAAAAGATTGAGGTCAAAGACCTGTTCCTGCGTAGAGTTACAAGGTGTGGAGGCAATGCATCAAGGAGAGCAATATCAATAAGATCAAGCCATTTGGATAGAAAGATTGTCGAGCCTGTAATTTTTGTGGGTTTTTATGCAGTAGATAGAACTAGGACTTAACCCTGTGGATGTATCATAGTTGGCAGATGCTAGGGTGAGCCAAGGCGTCGCCTTATTCAATATATATATATATATATATATATATATATATATATATATATATATATATATATATATATATATATATATATATATATATAGTAGTGATACATTGCAGAACGGATCTCGTGTTGGTGGTGTTTGCCCCTCGTCAAAGGGCTCCAACGGCTCGCATAACGGATCTCACCAACGACGTCGCCATGGCCGCGGCTCTCCTGAATCAACAACAGATCCTTCCTGGTCTCGCTATCGGTTTGCTCTGTGCTCTCTCGTCTTGTAAGGGTCCGGTTATTTACAGCACAAATATTACCAGGGGCAGAACACAAATCCATGGGTATGAAAAATTATTCCTGTTTTACCCTCTATCCCTTATAGAAACCCTTCTCGGTCTAACTTCGATGGCTGTTATGACCTACGACGACTCCGAGGAGGAGCAGTGGTGGTGCTCAGGGATTACTGAGGGATGACGCTGGCTGTAGATTCTATTGATTTTCATTGATTCTCATTGTTTGAAGCTGAAATACGGCCTCTTTGGACCGGTCTCCAAATGGTCAGTTACATATGACCTTCGACAACGCTTCTCATTGAAGGAGACTTGCAAGCGGTGTTGGCTAGCCATGTCTTCTCCCAGGCGGCATAGGTGATTGTTCAGGATTGTCGCTCCCTCCTTCGGGACATTAGGGTCCGTGGAATCTCACATGCGTTTCGGGAGGAAAATACGGTTGCAGATTGGATAGCTGGAGCTGTGTGTAGGACGGGTGTTCGTTTGGCCACCGTCAATGATCTACCTCGGGACCTCAAGGATCTAATGTTGTTGGATGCCTCTGAACACCCTCGGGTGCGAGGTGGCTAGTGCTTTTGGTTTGATCTTAAGGACCTGTTAGTGTAATTTGGTAACCAAAAAAAAAAAAAAGACAATCAGCGCTCGATATCCGGTGTGTCCACTTGTGAATTGCATCACTCTACTCATGCTGAGTTGATTGGCCCGGATGGTACGCATGATCTTCCCGCCGTTGTGTCTTGTTTGCGAGTGCGAATCCTGACCGTTGATGTCTTGTTCACTGTCTTATATGGAATTTAATAAAATAGTTGTTGCAACTGCTTCTCCTACTTCTCCCCCTATTTTTATTTTTGGACCTCTTTGAGCCCTGGCCCTAGCACCCTGTCCTTCGGCCGATCTAGAAAAAAAAAAAAAAAAAATCGGATAAACTCTGCCTTCCATGTTTCACACGAGATTGGTACGGGTAGAGATACGGTACCACCCGACCCGAAAGTCCAGAGGTGGTGGGTCCCGTAGGCTGCTGTAGTCCTCTTCCCGATCCGGGATGAAAGGATGAGAAGGGCTCCGAAGACAGCACCATGCGTACCATTTCGGTGGAGCGGAGGGCTAAATGGGGAAGGGGAGTGGTTGCTCCTCTTCCCGATCCGGTATGCGGAAGGGATGAAAGGAAGAGAAGGGGGAAGAAGGGTTCCCCTCCCCCATTGTTCTTGCTGCTGGCAGTCGGAGGAGCACTATGAGCCGGCGAATCTTGGGCGGAGGCAGCGGCGGCGGGAGGACGGACGGTACGCAATTTCTCCCCTTTTGGCCCTTTTGTGCCCTGTTTCGTTTTCTCCCCTCTTGGCCTCCTCGGACGCCACCGGCAGCTCCGGGGAAGCCAGGAGTTCGGGTGGGATTGCATCCTAGGGGTCGGTTCGACCCCCTTTCTTCCCTCTGTACATAAGGGATCCTGGGCGGCTCGGCTTTTTGGGTTCGGCGATCCGGCCACGCGCGGCTCCCTCCTGCTCTGATCCGACGGTGCGCGGGAGTGTTGACGAATAGTCCCACATCGGTGAGGAAGGCACCCATCACCCGCTTAATATACCCCCTGTGGACCTCCCCTTACGACCCAGGTTTTGGAGCGTGATGGTATCTAACAATATGTACCTTAATCAACGATGAAAACGTCGTGCGTCCACTGCCGTATCGAAATTTCTTTTTTCGATTTTGAGATGAAAACCAACAATTTATTACCACCACACGTCAAAGCTGTTTTGCCGCCGAAGACAGCCCGGGGAGCGTTGCCGGCGAAGGTGGCTGTCCGAGTGTCGAGGCACAGGCATGTACTTTTAGGAATTTCTCGTGCAAGAGGTATACATGTGATGATGATTGATCCAAAGCACTGAAAAACACAAAGAACTAAACCTGCATGGTGGTCACAGTGGAGTCATTGTGGACGCTGAGCTTCCCCTCTTTCTTCATGCCTTCATGTTCTCTTCCCTGGACTCCACTCTCAAAGGCATGAAGATAGAGACATACAAGGACCAAGCCAGAGACCAAGTATGAAGCCATGGATTTCAAGCACTGCTTCATCACTCTATGAGTGCCTTTATATAGAGATACCGGATACGTGCATGATACGTACTCATTGGTAGCGTATCATGCACTATATGTGCTATTCAATTGGTATTTATCATCTTTATAATAGGTTTTTAATAGGACTTATATGTTCACACACGGGAAAAGAATTCTAACAATTTAAAAGTGGTCCAAGTGCCACAACACGGGTGAGCGGGCTCCATTTTAGTATTATACTATTAGATTATCATTCTAGTGATGAGAGACGTGAGGGTGAGATGTTGAGAATGTACCCCCACCCTAAGGGGTCGTATCTTATTTATAGGATGGATTGACTTAGGGCCCAAGTAATATATGGAAAATCCTAATCCATGGGGGAGATCCAACGATGGACAGCCATCCAATTGGAAGATATCGTAACACTCCCCCTTGGATGTCCACCAATTATAATGTTCTTCAAGAACAATGGTGAATGCGCATCATGTTACCTCATTAAAACCTTTTGGTAGAAAAATCTTGTGAGACAAAACCTGACCAAAGAAAAATGAGTACAATGCGCTTTAGCATAATTTGGGATGCTAACATACTTCAGGATGTCGAATCTAGAACTACCCTCTCCCTGATTACATCATTTATAAAGAGAGAGTGATCGGTCTGCTTATGTGTTCTGCATAATCATGATTCAAACCGGACTTGGTTCATAAGGTCCTTTGGGAACAATTATATTTTTGAGTGAGCCTTCCTCCATCTTTGTTTATAAGTGAGATTGAGGAGCTTCTATTGAGTTTCGAGCTGAGGTGTGGTTCAAGGTAGTGATATCGGTTGGTTTCCGGCATCCATAGTTACCAAGTCAAAAGAAAATCGGCTAAGGGAGAAATCAAAAAATTGAAAAAAAGTCACGAAAGAGTCGGGAAGCAAAAGTTAGAATTTCAAATTATATTTATATATAGTTGTTCTCACAGGTTTTTTTAGCACTACGTTATGGGGTTAAAACACGATTAATTGGGATTAAAATGTGAAAATCGCAATTTCTTCACAAACTTGTGTCTTTTTTAAGAACTCAGAAAAGAGTCATGTAGTGAATATTTACAAAATAAGTCACATTTTAATTTAACTTATTCAAAAAATCAGAATTTTTCGTAACAGAGCTGAGTACCGTTGATGTGAAGAACAAAGGGGTTGTGTGTCGACTTCGTTGTTGCATGAAAAGATTGAGGTCAAAGACCTGTACCTGCGTAGAGTTACAAGGTGTGGAGGCAATGCATCAAGGAGAGCAATATCAATAAGATCAAGCTATTTGGATAGAAAGATTGTCAAGCCTGTAATTTTTGTCGGTTTTTATGCAGTAGATAGAACTAGGACTTAACCCTGTGGATGTATCATAGTTGGCAGATGCTAGGGTGAGCCAAGGCGCCGCCTTATTATATATATATACATTATATATATATATATATATATATATATATATATATATAGAGAGAGAGAGAGAGAGAGAGAGAGAGGAATGTTATAGTGAGCTATGTGCTACGAAAGGAGAAAATGAGCTACGATCATTTTGACCACCCTAGAAGTTTTGGAATTTCGTGACAATTGGTTGGTGTATTGTCTAGGATAATATGATCATCCTCACCAATTTTCAAGGAATTCCAAAACTTCTAGGGCTATCAAATGGTAGAAGCAAAATTAACAGTTACTACAGATGGTGGATAAACCTTCTACTGTTTGATGACCCTAGAAGCTTTAGAATTCCTTGAAAATTTGTGAGGATGATCATGTTACCCTAGACAACACATCCACCAATTTTCACGAAATTCCAAACCTTCTAGGATAGTCAAAATGATCGTAGCTCATTTTCTCCTTCTGTAGCTCATAGCTCATTGTAACATTCCTCTCTCTCTCTCTCTCTCTCTCTCTCTATATATATATATATATATATATATATATATATATATATATATATATATATATATATATATATATATATATATATGGGAATGCTTAAATGCGGTCTGCGGTCTGTGCGGTCCGCGTCCGCAGCCGTCCGATGCACCCGCCGCGTGCATCAGTTGCACGGTGTGGTGCATCGGACGACTGTGGACGCGGACCGCAGACTGCATTTAAGCATCCCCCTATATATATATATATATATATATATATATATATATATATATATATATATAGGGAAAGGGGAGCCTGGACCTGAGATGTAGCGTCGTTGCTGCACCTCAGGCATTGTTTTACCATCCTAGAAGTTTTGGAATTTGATTAAATTTGGTGAGGGTGTTGTCTAGTGTAAGATGATCATCCTCATCAATTTTCATCAAATTCCAAAACTTTTAGGGGGGTCAAATGGTCGAAGCCAAATCAGCCGTCCGCAGTCACTGTTAAAATTTGCAGATTTTGCTTTGACCATTTGATCCCTTAAATGTTTTGGAATTTGATGAAAATTGGTGAGGATGATCATCTTACCCTAAACAACACTCTCTCCAAATTTCATCAAATTCCAAAACTTCTAGGGGGGTAAACAAGCGAGAGGTGCAGCGTCGTTGCTGCATCTCGAGTGCAGGCTCCCCGCCCCTATATAAATATATATATATATATATATATATATATATATATATATAGACAGAAAGAGGGAGAAATGCTATAGTGCGGCAAGCGGTAAGTGCGGCACCGCACCGCTATTGTCTGATGCATCGCTGCGTGTATGCGATGCACGCAGCGTGTGCATCAGACGGCTGCGATGCGGTGCCGCACTTACCGCTTGCCGCATTATAGCATGCCCCTATATATATATATATATATATATATATATATATATATATATATATATATATATATATATATATATATTATGGTGTGGTTTGTTGTGTGCGCCCGCAGCCGCACGACAGGAGATAAGTGTGATACATTGATTTGGGCGGGTTGCATCGGACCTTACGAGTATACGTGCGGTGCATTTTATATTTAAATTTTACACAAAAAAGGATTGAATTTAAGAAAAATAACCAAAATCATCTCTAATTTTTTGTAGTTTAATGAATGTAATTTGGAATCCACCTATCTATAATTTTCTTCTCATAGATTTTATTTCTTATATCAGGTCTTTCTCCATCGACGATGGAACAGGAACCTTACGAGTATACGTTCAGTCACAGCTTCCAGGACCATGTCCCCCTCACGAAGGCGCTGCAGATTGGGCTGATTGTTTTCATCTTGGCGATGCTGCTGCTACTGCTCGTCGCCACCATCTTCTGGTGCCGTCGTCGACACCGCCTCCTGGTCACCGTCCACCCTGTCGACGATTAGATGGCTGGACATGTGTGAGAAGGGATTCATCACTTGCTGCAAGTCCGAAGAAGTGTGATACCATTGCATGCGTATTTATCATCTTTATCGTAGGTTTTTAATAGGATTTATAAGAAAGAAATGATGTCTTTACCGTAGGTTTTTAATAGGATTTGTAAGAAAGAAATGATGTGGTACGATGGCCAATCAATTATTCTGTCATCTGATTATCTTATTTTGTCATCTGATCTTCGCCCTTCCAAAAGCTGTGGTACGATGGGCATTCAATTATTATGTCATCTGATCATCACATTTAAAGTAAAGTCCGAAAGTTGGGCTCCAATTAGGGTGTAAAAGAAGCCTGAACCCGGCCAGAACTCAGCGCCCCGAACCGTCCCAAGCCCAGTTAACTCTCGGCTTGGCCTGCCCCGAACAATAACTGGGCTGGGCCCGGACTGCCATCCTTAGCCTGAAGCCCGACCCTAAAAACCCTATCTTCAAGTTCAAAGCATGACTGCAAAAGCCCAGCCCGATACCCAAATAAGACCGCAAAAGCCCGTCCAGAATCCCGATGATTGTCAGCTTGTCTCTAGCAGCCAGGCCCAAGTCCAAGCCCGGGTACCTTTTGGGTTGAACAGTCAAAGTCTCTCTGATACAAACAAAGGCTAAGCTGAGGTTGGGGTTTTGAATTTGATGACAACAGACAACTTAAAAGTAAAGATATATATTAGTCAAAAGTTTTTTTTATTTGATATGACAATTGATTTTTTTAAAATTATATAAATCAAATAAGGTTTTTTTAAAATTATGACAAGGCAACACAGCTTTATATCCTTTCAAGATAATTACCCTATCGCCCCTATCCCTAATCATACCAAGTAGGGGTAAAATTGTCATTTTAATTTCTAATTTTTTTTTTCTATAAATAGAGTGCAAACTCACACATTTAACACCTACCAAAAAAAAAAAAAAACACCTACAAATCAACTTTTCTTATTAGGTTTAGTGTTATGGTTCACTACTTAGAGTATAGAATTAGGGTTCATAGCACGATAAAAACGTTTCGGAATGGCCTTCGAAACGTTTTTGTCATACTGTGAAACCGGTTTAATTAACTAGATGGCAAATGAAAGGGTATGTCCGTATGTGTCATTTTTCGCAGCCTCTGGATCTATTGCACTTCCATCCCATTCCGAAACGTTTTTTTTTTTATCGTGTTGTGAAACCGGTTTAACTAACTAGATGGTCAATAGAATAGCATGTGTCATTTTTCGCAACCGCTGGACCTATTACAATTCTATCTTTTATTATAGATTTTTTTATAATATCTAGCTATGTGGGACCGTCAACAGTTAATAGACTGTTATTAGATTGATCTAATGCAAGCTGCCTGTATTTTTTTTTTATAATACACGAATTGCCAAGTTGCATGAGCCCATAAGGACAAGTCCGGTTCGCGTGTCCAACTAAAGATGGGTACGAACTCAAGCAGTACGTAGTACAATATCACATGAAATCGAGGGCCTAGGACTCGAGCTCATTGACAGCTGGACGGGTAAGAACGTACATGCCTTTTTGATGTCCTCTGGTTACGTTTTTTTTTGGGCATTTTTCCAAAATGTTATTAAAAAATAAAATATTTACTGAAACAGCTGCTGACCAAAATTATTTACTAACCTAGCGCTTTGACAGCCACCTGGCATGTCAGTGCTGTAAAACGGACGGGAATATTTTTTTTTTTTTCATTTTAAGTAGAACCTGGTATTTGGAGTACCGGGTTTAAAACCGGTAATCTGAATACCGAGTTTAACTGAAGCCTGTCATACTTAACCGTTTTCTCTTTAGATTTTAGCCGTTTTCTCTCTGGATTTCCGGTAAACCCGGTATCCGTAATACCGGGTTTAAACCCGGTATTCCAAATACCGGGTTCAACTTGAAAAAAAAAAACAACCTTGTGTTTGCTTTACGACGCTGACATACCACGTGGCTGTCAGAGCGCTAGGTTGGTAAATAGTTTTGGTCGGCCACTGTTTCGTTAAATATATTTTTTTAATAATATTTAAAAAAAAGCCCCTTTTTTTTGAGGGGGAGGGGGGTTAAATTAAACTTTACCCCGCTGAAGTTGAGCTAAAAAACACTTAACCCCCTTGTAGGTAGAATACTATATCTTCCCCCTTCAAGTCGGATAAAAATTACCAAATGAAAAAATTAAGTAATTGACATAAGGGGTATTGTGCTAACATTTCAAAGTTTAGGGAGTGATTTGGAACAAAATAAACTACATTGATGTTAAGTGTTTTTGAGCTAAGCTTAGGGGGCAAAGTGTAATTTACCCTTATTTTTTTCTTTTTTGAGAACCGCGTGTGTTCCAAAACCATTAGGGTAATGACCCCCTTCACTTCAGGCCCCGGACTAATTAATCCCTTCAAAGTGAAACCTGACATGATGTAAACTAGTGCATGTCCGTGCTTGTTGACACTACAGCGGGCCGCATTCGGCGTAAAAACACATTCGGATCATTTTCGACGGCAACACATCTATCGGCATTGCAGCAGGCCGCCTTCGACGACTGTACTTGGGCCAACTGCATGGAAGGCTACGTCGGCCTGCTTTTCCGAATCCAAATTGTTTGCCCCCTTTCTCTGCTCCAATGTATATATGTACCCTAATTAACAGTCGTCTGTTGCACCCATATCCGACCAGGGAATTGCACTCATCCCCAACCAACAGGCACAAGACTGACTGTGACCATTGGATATGGTGCATCGGACGACTGTGAAGTGGGGTGCAGACATTGGAGCATAGAAAGGGGCATATGAGTTGGATTCCTGAGGACTTCTGGTATAGCCACTCACCCCAAACCCCTATTGCAGCCCTTGCCACATTGCCGTTGAGGTGACCCACTTCCTGTGCTAAACTTGTATCACTAAGAGCATCTCCAACGGGCTCCAGACAAGTAGCACATACTAAGACAGTGGGGCCCATTTTTTGTTGCCACCTCATTGAAAACCTCCTAGTTGAGAGATTCAGCTCCAACGGCCTCCGAACTAGGGGTGTTCATGGTTCGGGTTGGTTTGGTTTTTTGATAAATTTGGATCCGAACCGAAGTTGATCGGTTCTCTAGAAAATGAAACCGAACCAAACCATTCCTTGGTAAAAACCGAACCAAACCAAACCAGAAAAGTTTGGTTTGGTTCGGTTCGGTTCTGCGGGTCTTTCAAATCGCTCGTCATCACACCGTGAGGTGTGAATGGTTGAGCCGCTGAGTTGGTTCAGATTTCATTTTTAAGCCTTTAACTTTGGGTGCTACAATTTGCCCCTATAGAATTACTAGTAACACCCTTAATTTTTCACTTTGAGATATTTCATAAGTTGGGATTTGGGGGTGCTAGTAATCATGTGGTAACACCCTTCACTTTTCAGTTACATCACACCGTTGAACGCTTGAAAGTTTTGAATGCAGCGAATGGTGGTAATTGGGGTCACCACCATGTAATGTACAATATTAGTGAGACTGTACATTGTATAGTAGTAACTACTGAGGTTATAGTACCAATGGTTTGGATTGGGTTAGTTCGGGTTAAAAAACTCACAACCCAGAACCGAATGACCATAGCGAGTTTTTTTTTTTGGAACCGAATCAAACCGAACGGTCAAAAATACCCAATCCAAACCGAACCAAATAGACCGGTTCGATTCGGTTTGGCGGGTCAACCCGAACCGATGAACACCGCTACTCCAAACTGGATATCCGAGTCATTTTGCACCAAACACCCTATATATTGATAATTTATCCAAACCCTCCAATTTTACACCAAACCCCTCCTAACTTAATTTTATTTGCAAGAATAGTGGGAAAGTGAAGAATGTACCGAATGGTGTGTAGAAGTGGGTGTTTGTAGATTTTTTTAAAAAAATTGGTATTTTTTAGAATTTTTTGCATGCATTATTGTATATATAAAAAATTATTTATAAAAAGATGATGGGGTTTTTTGTAAAAAAAAATATTATTTAATTCGTTCGAAGGCTCCGAAGGACCTCTGTTGTATGCCGAGCCATTCGGAGATCGTGAACACACGTGGCCTACGCACGTAGGTCTTCAGAGTTCTCGTCTGAGCCGGTTGGAGCGGCCTCTGATAGATTAGGAGGGGATCCCCGGCCTCCTCCTTCCTGGCCGGGAGGAAAGAGTGTGTCCCTTAGAGATAAGGAGGTTGGTAAGGCTCAGGTTGGTCACCATGTACCCTTCCTTGGGTTCTAAGGGGTCCTGGAGCTCTATTTGTGCTGGCACCGCTACTATGTCTAAGGCTCAGTTTGTGGCTCCATAAGTTAGAGATGGGCTTAAATGTGCAGTTATTTCCTTAGAGGAAGAGAAGGAAAACCTGATGGCTTGGCGTAACACCTTGGTGGGCTATGTTGTGGGTAAGAAGCCTTACTATCCCCACTTCAAATTTGCAATGTTGAGGCCTTGGAAGCCCCTAGGATCGGTGGAGTTCTTCACTCGGGTGAAGGGCTTTTTCCTCTTCCAATTTAGTGAGGAATTGGACTGTGCTAAGGTCCTTAATGGTGGTCCATGGCAGTTTGATGGGAGATTGGTGGTGCTCAGGCGTTGGATGCATGAAGCAATGATGGAGCGCGAGATGTTTGCTAAAATGCGTAAAGTTACCTCATGTCCCTGTGCCATGGTGGGGTTTTATCAGCAGGATGGCAAGTGTGATTGGCGACCCTTTGAGTTTGGACTTTTCTATGCTTAAGAAGGAGGGATTTGCGAGATGCTGTATTGAGATCTCAGTGGACGACGACCTTCCCACGTCAGTGCCTGCGTTTCGAGAGAACGAGATAACTAGATTCTTGCAACAGGTGGTTTATGAATGGATTCCTCCATGTTGCAAGGTCTGTGGCGTGTTTGGTCATGTAGCGATGGATTGTAGTGCTCATGTGGATGCTCCACTTAAGCAATCTACAGTGAGCATAAGAACTGCTGATGATAGGGTGTTGCTGAAGTTGTTGCGCCATCAGCTTCTGAGGCAGATTGTAACGCTCATGTGGAGGCTTATCTTAGGCCACCTGATTCTTTTGTGAAGGTTGCTGATGCAAGGGGTGCATCAGTCCCAACAGTTGCTATTGATGAGGCTGTTTTTGCAGCCAGGCCAGTGTTAGGCGAGGTTGTAACTACACCCAGTCCAGTGGTACATCAGGTGGTTGCTGCTTCCAGTCCAATGTTTCGTGGGACTGGTGCGGAACCTAATCTAGTGTTACGTGAGGAGGCACTAGCGCAACTGCAAATTGTATCACGGATGCAATTCTTGAGGCAGACAAGGAGGCGCCAGCACAACAGCAACCAGATACTCTGCACAGTGCTTTTGTGGCTGCTGTTTTGGCTCAGGCTGGGGCTGAAGTTGCTGAACTTCAAGGTGCTGAAGCACTCAGTGGTGGTGTGGAGGAGGATAGGGTTGTTGTGGCTGCTGTTTTGGCTCAGGCTGGGGTTGGAGTTGCTGAACTTCAAGTCGGTGATGTGACTGAAGCCCATGCGGATAGTGCTAGAGGGGATGTCGGTGCTGTTGGTGGTGATGTTGTAGGGGTTGCTGTAACTGGTGTTACGCGAGTTGATGCTGGAGATGTCGGTGTCGGTACTCAGGCTGCTGAGGTAACTCACCCTTCGAGTTTGTGTCGCAGCCTTAAACTTGCTGATCGGGGGCCAGTCTCGATTGAATCCAAGGCTTCGCTTCGAGCCAAATCAAGAGCCCTCGAATCCAACTCGCACCACCGCCCTCCTCTGCCGGGACCTACACAACCGAGCCATGGGAGACTGGACCACCTCAGGCTGGACCGTCAGGCTATAAGGTCATGCCTTGACGAGGACGACGACGCACCACTCAGCCGGCAGGAGATTAATGGCTTTTTTACTATTGCTAAGGTGGCATGCTATTCTATTGAAGGGGAAAACCTAGACTCCATCGTACTTCAGACGCTAGAATTGGAGAAATCGGGGACTTTTCTAATTGGTCTGACCTAGATGTCATGTGTATGGGGCGCACTTCTTTGCCGTGTGGGAGGTGGCTGCTCTTCAGGTGTCGGTGCCTCTTCTGCACTCTTTGTTCTTTCTTTTATTTTTTTTTCTTTCCTTTCCGATCGCATGATCAGCTTCTTGTAGGTTCTGCTTTTTAATCAACAGGTTGGGGTCCTTGCCTAACCCCCCCTCTCTCTCCGAGGGATTCCTTAAAAAAAAAAAAAAAAAAAAAGCGAAGGGTGTTCAAGAAGCACCTAGATACGGGGTAAATCATCGGGCTCACCTGAAAAAGGGATGCTTATCACACAGATGATCGAACGGTGAAGAAGGACCCGGCCTTCAATCCAAGCCACCACCACATCGGGTGTCCCTCGTGGCCCGCATGACTGATTGTGCCTCCGTCCCTACAGCATGAAGATGTTTGTGGCTACGAGTTTCCTTCGCCATTGCTCCAGCCAAAAATCCGGATCCGGAAAATGGGCGTATTCCTGATGCTGTAAGACCTAAAGAAAATATAAATAAATAAAATATGTTATAAGAAACTTATGAGTCTAATCCCAATTACATAACAAATTCAGATCTCATGATTTAAAATAAAACAAAACCTACAGGAAATAAACCCAACTAGAATTTTTTTTTTTTTTTTCTAATTATACATCAAATTAAATGAGGTGATTGATAAAACTCACACATATTTAGATTTCTTCGAGGGCAGACACCTATCCATCATCATCCAGTCGTTCGGAAAAAACACCCACGACGGAGGCAGTCTCTGGGTATCCATTCAGTGAATCCAAAAAAAAATCAAGAGAAGGCTATAAAAGTAAACTCCAATGACTCAAAATCATATTCAGACAAAAAAGAAATAGGAAAGATGGGGAAATAAAAACCCTTTCTTCAAGGGTATCAATACACCAATGCAAATTTTTTATCAATGAATTCGAGCAATTTTGGATATGAATGAAATATCAAATTAATACATCAATGTGTTTTAAAAAATCTGCCTCAAATGAAAGCAAACAAAATTTAGATGTAGGGTGTTTTCATTCAACAATAAGATTTCAGCCATCAACTCCTTTTTCAACCTTTAAATATCAAAATATGATTCCAATATCTTCACCCATCAATAGACCCACAAAAGGCATTATTGTAGACATAAAAAGATAATTAAAAACCCTTTACTATCACAACTGGGCAGGGCTCAAAGGAGCAGCACGACGAAGGCGACGGTGGCACTGAACAGAGTGACCAGTCCTCCGACGACGGAGAAGTAGGGAATAGCCATAGAAGCACTCTCCAGGGCGGGCACAATAGCTAGCATATTCGTAAGGACCCACGACATAGATATAAGGAGCTTAGGCTGTTGTTGAAACATTATGATACTTGACCTCCGCTAGGGAAGGAGACGATGTTACATGGGTGTAAGCCGAAGGTGGAGCATGGGCCGGTGGCGAGGTCTTATTCGGTGGGTGGGCGAGGGCAGGCTCGGTGAGGAGCGCTGCCACCATAAATGCTGCCATGATGGAGGTTGTGAAGGGACATCTCCTCCTCTTGCTCGGATATGGGATGAGAGAGAGAGAGAGAGAGAGAGAGAGAGAGAGAGAGAGAGAGAGAGAGAGAGAGGTTTGTGTGGGTAAAGGGAAAGGGGGCGGTGGTGAGGTGTTATAATTGTGCATGAAAGCTAGCTTGAAAGATTTATTTTTTTTTTTTTTTGGTATTTTTGGTAGGAAGCTGGAAAGATTTAGTGATAATGCTGGATGAAAAAAACTGTCCCCATTTAATGTGATGAAATATTAATCGAGGGAAGGCAAATCGTGTGATTGGAAGGTGACTATGTGCTCGGATTTGTTGGTTGAATTATTTTCCTTTGATGGTATAAGGTTTGATGGCATAAGATGAATTTGAACCGGTTAGTATGGATGGTTGGCTCATGTACGTGCCGATTTTTTCCATTTATGGAGTACAATAATAAGGTGTCTATCATCTCTTTCCTTACATGGCTTATTTTCCTTCTATTTGCCGGGCGATTGTCATTCACCTCTCATATCGTGAATATGTTGTGCAAGCTGAATGCATGGGATGAATCTACTCATTTAATTTGCTTCTTTCTTCCGTCAATCCCGACCCTTCTTTGCCGGTATAATCTTGATCGAGGGTGGGGCATCAAAGCGTTTTTGTCTAGTAAGCATGTGTGTTTTTGTCTAGTCAGCATTTCATTTTGTCTAGTCAGCACAATACCGCCATGCCATGTTATATAGATGTGTGATGCCAGTTGTTGGTGCACGCACGAATCTCTATCTATTATTTACCAGTAACAAACCCGGGCAATGTCCGGATAAACTTGATGCACGCCAATTAGCACAGACGACATCACATACGTTCAAAGAAGTGTGTAGTTTGGAGTGATTGTGATTCACTCGTCCGGATGTGATTCACTTGTTAGAGAGAGACACTTGTTAGAGAGAGAAAAAGAGATAATACTAATAACTTTTTAATTAATTAAATGATCATTAAATACCATTGCATACATATTAGATTAGATTAGAGGTTATTAGATTAGGAAAAAATGCATTTAAAACCATTTATAGCTATGAAGGATTCCACCCCATATATAACATTAATATTTACTGCAAGAAATGGTTAATTATTTATTAGGGTACAATACACGTACCCATCGTAATAACCTATTAACCGAAGGGACATGTGGGCCCGAGATACTTCTGGCACGTGTGAAGTGATGTGTGATGCCAGTTGTTGGTGCATGCACGAATCTCTCTATATATATGCAAGATGGAGTTGTTGGTGCATGCAAGCAATGGCTTCACACCTAGTCTCTGGGTTGGTCCTCCTATGGCTGCCTTGTCTTCTTGCCATTGTGTCTGGAGCCCATGGAAGAGAACTGCAAGGTCGCCTGACGAAAGAGAGGAACCTCTTCAGCCTCTACAACGACTCCACCGTGTCGACCACCACTCAGGTACCGTGACAAAAGAGGGTAAATACTATGAACGAGCTTCGGATTTGCAATCGTTTTCCCTTTGTTTTTACATTGCTTGACAGAACAAAAAATTTTTAAGGGTTTTTTTTTTTTAAACTTGCACCCTTATTTTTATAACTTAGTCGCCCGAACCATGATGTCCGTCCGTCGACACTTGTTATTTCCGTCTCTAGGGACAGTTCTAGATTGTTGTGATCTATAGGGCACCAAGTGAACCCCAGGGGGCTCCTATCATAAGGGCTGACTGATCAAACGGGTGGGAACATGTGTCGATGGCTGGAACCCAAACCACGCTGCGGTTTGGGGCGACTATATAATTTTTTATGTCAAAATTTGAGTTACACCCGCACTTTTCTACCCCCCAGTCCGTCACTTGACCGTGAGGGACTTGTTAAAAGTTGGGGCGTAACTCAAATTTCGACATAACAATGGGGATGTAATTCAATAAAAAAAAAGCCCACTTTTAATAGGCAGCTCACAGTCAGATGATGGATTTGGGGGAAAAGTTAAATCTTTAGAAAGGTGGGGGTGTGTGTGTAAAAAAATCCAAAAAAAAGCACTCCGCATTATAAACTTAAGAAACATACTTATTACAATGATAATTATATTATTCCTTTGTGGCTATCTTCGTATATATGGTCTTTGTTTATTTAATTACAAGATATCATATATATTGTTTGCACATTTCACTAATGTTGATAGAGTTATTTGGTGTATTTATACATGTAGAAAGAGCTTGCTCCCCATATAAAAGGTTTGGCTGAGAATGCAGAAGGTTCACAACGTATCCTACATGTAAGTGGTTTCACATGCATGACGTTTAACCTAACTTTATTTAAAGTATATCTAATTTCTTTTTAGAATTACCTAACATATTTAACATTCAAAATTAGACTCTTCAATTACTTTGGTGATATATGTACTCTTTTAACAGTGCATTTAAAATGATTATTGTTATTAGATATGTTAAGATAAACTTTAGATCAAAGTTTATATATCAATACTTACGTCTTGTTATAACTTTTGGTGCTATATATATGTTATTATTAATAATTTTACTAAGGTTCAAATATTTTTGAAGCTTCATGTACAGAGATGTTCTTCATAGTCTGTTATATTTATTGGATATGGCTTAGCTTTGTTGTCACTTATTTTTTTACTTTTTAGCAGTTTCTCGAATTATATATATATATATATATATATATATATATATATATATATATATATATATATATATATATATATATATATATATATATATATATATATATCAACATAATAGCCCTCATTGCTAC
Organism: Chamaelirium japonicum; assembly: GCA_947650365.1. Lineage (NCBI taxonomy): Eukaryota > Viridiplantae > Streptophyta > Magnoliopsida > Liliales > Melanthiaceae > Chamaelirium > Chamaelirium japonicum. The sequence goes on from OX393558.1 coordinate 41,372,572, forward strand.
GAACATTAGTCGTTTATGAAGTCTTTTTCTCATTAGATCAATTTTCTATGTAGTGGGCAACATATCATACACGACCAGGCGATTATTATGGTACCAAGGCATCTATAAATGTATGGAGTGTGCCAGAAATCAAATATGATCAAGTGAGCTCAGCTGAAATTTGGGTTAGTAATGGAGATGACGTAGTACAAGCTGGGTGGCATGTAAGTGAGTCGCTTGAGTTACTCTTTAAAATTCTTTGGATAAAAGAAATACACTAAAATATCATATTGAATTATTGTTTCCCTTACAATGCTTTATTACTATTTTAAAATATTTTATCTCTATTATTTAATATTTTTTCTTTATACATTATGATTGCTTTACTTTCAGTCAACAAATTTTGACTTCTCAATTGTGTATTATCTCAGGTATTCCCTCAGAAGTATCACGATAACAAAACACATTTTTTCACACGTTGGACTGTAAGTGATAATATTTTAATATTATATTCTTTATTATGATGTTGATTTTAATATGGCTTACCAAATAGTATTATTAATTTGCACAACAGGCAGATAATTATCAGAAGACAGGATGCTTCAATCTTGAATGCGTAGGATTTGTATTTAATAATTCATCTAGACTTATTCCTGGAATTGAATTGCATCCACTATCCGACTACGATGGAAATCAATGTTATCTCACACTCAAAATATACAAGGTAATGTGAATAAATTTATATTGTTATATTACTATTGTCATATTCTATATCTAACACCTGTAAGTTGGAACACAAATAAATTTTATTTGTTCTTGATGCTCATACCATGACTTATTGAAATTTATTGTAGCAATCATCTGATTATGATAAAAGAACTACTTTCACATTCAAAACACCGTAAATCATTTCTATCAGTCCTTAATGCCGATATCTCTATTTAATAAAAATTAAGCTCTCTGAATATTTTAATATATATAATTTGGATGTTAAGCTATGATTCAAAAAAAAAATTAATTCAATTATTTATAAAAAATTAGATTTTATAATTTTCAAGAATCAAACTTTAGTAACTATTGCATTAAAATTTTGATGTTTAGCATACATGAGTGTCATGATTAACAAATAATGTTATGGTATCACTTTGTTCATACTAATATTTTTTATTACAAAAAAATAAACAATCATTGACTTCTTTAATTCTATTTAAACTTAAAGCATAATGGCACCAAATCATGTGCTCATTTCACTAAGCTTTCATGTTTAAATGATGATAATTAAATAAAATATTAAATAACTCAGCTTTTGTGTTAACATAATATTAATTTCTTTGATATAATTGATATTTCAAACAAGTATTTGATATGGGTTGTGTAAACTGCAAAGACCATGAACTCAACTTCTTAATTTGATAAATGTGTTTGTCCAAACAATACCTCCATTAGGCACTTCAAGATGAAAATAGAATAAATATTTAATTTATATTTAAAATTATTTTACCTTATAATTTTTTTTTGTATGTAATTATTTACCCAAATGCAAAATATAGATATCATGTAGTATATTGTTCAATACTTTTAATAACTTCTAATTAAATATAACTTAAATTTATTCTACTTGTCTTTTTCAAAGATAAATACACATAAAGGAATATCCCTCTATATATTTGATTTAAGGTCACTAAAATTTTATCATTTATAATATTGGTTTTATGCTTTGTGTCAGTTCGAACTATTTTCACTATTAAGAAGTCAATGAATCTTATGTGTTATCTATTTTGATATACTAATCTTACCTTAATTACTATAATAGTATGAAAGTTTCTTGAAATAATGGTAATTACAAGGTCTTAATTATTATTTAAAAACTGATTGACACTACGAACATTTATAATTTTTATCTATGATTTTTGGTCGATTTCAAGTGAGTTATCCTTGTTCGTTCCATGTCAAAAATGAATAAGAATATGTTACTAGACTAACTAAAGACATCGTTATTGATATGCAAGTTATGAAAATATGTTAGTTTATCCTTGTGGTTCATGACCTAAATTTAATTATTTATCTAATGATAAAAATTTTCTTGATAAGAATAGAAAAATACTAAAATAAATCCTAAATATATATGTAATTATTTGCTTTCTATTTATTTCAATATTTGTTTGTATATTTATCCAATTGTTTGCCTTCCGGTTGTATGTTTTTAATTTTGCTTGATCTCATAACAGGATCCACAAACAGGAGATTGGCTGTTGTTTGAAGGAAGTGGAGATGCTAAAAACTTTATAGGCTATTGGCCAAAATTTCTCTTTCCCAATCTCGTCAATAGTGCTTCTCGTATCGAGTGGGGTGGAACCATTGCTTTTACCCAACCCGGTAGGAGTCCTCCAATGGGGAGTGGTCACTTTCCTATCGAAAACGAAGGGAAAGCAGCATCTTTTAAGAATATTCAATATGTCACCGACAAGGGCTACCTTGATGATCCAGATGGCTCTGAAGTTCAATATAACGATAAGGAAGATTGCTATCAAGTTAGTCCATTTATTGACACAGATAAACCTGTTGGCCCATTTGAAGGATGGGTGTTCTACTTTGGTGGACCCGGTGGTTGTATGAACTAAAAAATATAAGTAATTAATAATCATATTAATTAACTTTTGAATAATGACTTGGGGTCCTAAGTATAATCTATTTTTATTTGTGTTCTTTCATATGAAAATGTTGTTTTGATACCTTCTCATCAATCACTGATTATATCTTTTGTATTCTCCTTATTAAAATTTCTTGATGCGTTGTTTAGGTTCCAAAAGCCATATGAGAAGCTCATCCAAACAAAACATTTTTCCAACTTCACGATGCAAGAAAGCCTTGCGAATAACATTGTTTCGTCTTATCCCTAACCCAAATTCTCTTTTATATATTGGAGAGTCGGGGGGGGGGGGGGAGAGAGAGAGAGAGAGAGAGAGAGAGAGAGAGAGAGAGAGAGAAATCAGCAAAATTTGCTTTGGTGTATTAGGGGCAACGCTTGTGATGCATGTGTATTGAAGAAAGCAATGTGTAGTTGAGACAAGTTTATAAGGATACACAAGGGATTCATATATTTTACTCATATAAACTTTAAAAAATCCTATAGAAAGAGTAACACTCTACTCTTTTTTTTTGTATAATATTAATTTTGACTTAAGGTGGGAGTAGAGATGAGTATTGCTTGGTTTTGGCCATTGCATCATCTTTGCTATGCACATGTGTGAAGAGGAAGGGAGATCAAATTGGGGCATAACGCTGAAAGAGAACATGGGGAGCCATGTCATATAATCAATTCCATTTAAATTGAGTATTATTGAAAAGACTAAAATACATTTGCTATTATATAAATAATATGGTAATATAGAGTATGGTGCTCCCCTCCAACGTACAAACCGGTCCTCCCCTCTAAAAATGTGTCATGTGGCACCTTCATCCTTCTTTTTTTTTTTGTTAAAAGCCTTTTTCAAAAGTTACATTTAAGCTCCAGTCCCAGTAATGTTTTTGGTTTGAGCTTAAAAACTCATCCCGAAAAATGACATTTACATTAAAACAATGTTGACCGGTTCAACCCCTATCAAATGATTAAATTGTCTTTCCTTACCCTTCTATAGGAATTGAATTTATACTTTGCTAACCGAATTGATACTCCCGTAGTTGCTATAGTGATTCTAGAGTATTAATTTAGACAATAGAGTATCAATTCGATTGCTACTCCCAAATCACTGTAGCCGCACTAAAGCTACTATAGTGACACCACTATAGTGACCGAATTGATAGTGTACTGCCAGAATTGATCTCCATAACACTGTAGCAGCTACAATGATTTTGAAGTATCAAATCAGTACAATAGAGTATCAATTCGGTTGCTACAGTGAAATCATTATAGTTGCTATATTGAAATCAATGAAGCAAACCGAATTGGCACTATTGCTAGGGGGGCATGAGCCGACCCATTGGTCTCATTTATAGTATATTGGATCGGGCTTTCGGGTCTTGCCTATTCAAAAATCTGTATTTACTACGTCCAAGCCCAGCCCATGTCCACCTCTTTGACTATTGCCCCAAATTGACACTCCATATTTTAAAGTATCAATTTAGGCAGTAGAGTATCAATTTGGTCGCTATAGTGATTTCACAGTAGCTGATATAGTGAAATTACTATAGCAAACCGAATTGATACCCTATTGCCCTGAATTGATACTCTAAAATAATTACTGCAACAACGAAATTATTGCATCAACTACAATGTTTTAGGTCTACTATTGAGATTTACCTGTACAACGCATGTTGAAAATATATATATATATATATATATATATATATATATATATATATATATATATATATATATATATATATATATATATATATATATATATATATATATATATATCGGGTTGTTCTTACTATACAACTGCTATAGGGGCAAAAAAGTTATTTAAAAAAAATTCCATTGTGTAGCTCCACTAGTGCACTCGATGCTCTCACCAGTTCTCACAGAGGGGCTAGATGCACTTCACTCGGTGGAAGGTCGTGGGTCGCCGGGTCGCACCCCAGACAAGGTCCATGGCGATGGCGATGGAGATGGCGAAGGCGTGGACGAGGAGGACAATGTAGTGATCAGGGAGCTGGAGGACAATCCCTAAGTAAGCACCTAATCTAATCCTTTTTTTTAATTCATCCAATTAATGTTCTCGAATTGCATGGTTTTTGCTCTTATTCCCAATACCTTAAATTTTAATACTTATATTTAATAGAATTATATTGCATGGTTTTAATAATTATACTCAATGTCTCGGCAAGACAAGTAAGAGCTATGAGCCAAAAGTTCTATGTACAATATAGTGGTATTATTGCGTAATTCTTCCCTTATTTCTTGAATTTTTTAATTTGCACTGCATTGAATTCTAAACAATTAATGCCGGTTGGGGGACCAGACCACCTTTGCTTTTATCTCCAATCCGAGTTTTCACATGGATAATGAGCAAGTTACATTCTTGGCACCCACAATCAGTACATTTACAGTTCGTGCTTCGAGCACAACATTGACAAGGGTTTCCACCATATCGTGCATGTGGAACAGCCACGCAAGAGCGCGAATAAACCTGCCACCACAAAGACGGGAGGAAAGCTCACGAGATTCGCTTACGTAGTCTTGCAACTGGAAGTGATGAACGCCAATTAGCACAGACGACATCACATCCGTTCAAAAAAGTGTGTAGTTTGGAGTGATTGTGATGCACCCGTCCAGGTGTGATTCACTTGGTAGAGAGAGAAAAAGAGATAATACTATTAATTTTTTTAATTAATCAAATGATTATTAAATACCATTGCATACGTATTAGATTAGATTAGATGTTATTAGATTAGGAAAAAAATGCAATTAAAACCATTTATAGCAATGAAGGATTCCACCCCATATATAACATTAATTTACTGCAAGAAATGGTTAATTATTTATTAGTGCACAATGCACGTACCCATCGTATTAACCTACTAGTGAATGCCCGTGCCTGTCGGCACTGCAGCGGGCAGCCTTCGGCGGCAACACAACCCTTGGGCATCGCCACCACCCACCCCCAACCTCCGAACCCAAATCCTCTGCCCCCCAAGTCACAGCCGTCCGATGCACTGTATTCATCCGAAACTGTCAGCGATTTTGGCAATTTTGGTTGGTTTCGATTGGAGTTTTTATAGTTTCGGAGGTTTTGATTGGAGTTTCGACAATTTTAAAAGTTTTGGCCGGAGTTTCGATGATTTTGGTAGTTTCGATAATTCTGGCAGTTTCGGTCAGTTTCGGCCGTTTCGGCCAGAGTTTCAGCAGTTTCGGTTAGTTTCGGTAATTTCGGTCGGTTTCGGCTGGAGTTTCGGCGGTTTCGACAGTTTTGACAGTTTTGGCAGTTTTGGCAGTTTCGACGATTTCGACAGTTTCGGCGGTTTCAGTCGGCTTCGGCCAAAGTTTCGACGGTTTCGACAGTTTTAGCAGTTTTGGTCGGTTTCGACCGAAGTTTCTACGGTTTCGATAATTTCAGCGATTTTCGGTTGTTTCAGTAGTTTTGGTGGTTTCGGTAGTTTTGGCAATTTCGACGGTTTCGGCAGTTTCGGCGATTTTGATTGTTTTGGCAGTTTCGATGATTTTGGTGGTTTCAGCTGTTTTGGCTGTTTCTACGGTTTCTGCAGTTTCAGCGGTTTTGACAGTTTTAACGGTTTCGACAGTTTTAGCGGTTTATGCCGTTTCGGTGGTTTCGACAGTTTTGGCTGTTTTGGCAGTTTTGGCGGTTTCGACGATTTTGGCCGTTTCAACGATTTTGGCAGTTTCGGCGATTTCGACGGTTTCGACAGTTTTAACTGTTTCGATCGGTTTTGGCCGAAGTTTTGGCGGTTTCGATAGTTTCATCAATTTCGGTCGGTTTCGACCGAAGTTTCGGCAGCTTCGGCAATTTCAGTGGTTTTCGCAGTTTCGATGGTTTCGGCGATTTCGTCGATTTCGGTGGTTTTGGCAGTTTCGGCGGTTTCTGCGGTTTTGGCAGTTTCGGTGAATTCGACAGTTTCGGTGATTTTGGCAGTTTCTGCGGTTTCGGTGGTTTCGACAGTTTCGGCAGTTTCGGCGGGTTCGGCGATTTCGGTGGTTTCGGCAGTTTCGGCGATTTCGGCGGTTTCGGCGATTTCGGTAATTTCGACGGTTTCGATAGTTTCGGCGGTTTCGGTAGTTTCGGCGGTTTCGGCAGTTTCTGCGATTTAGGCCGAAGTTTCGGCACATGTGATGTGTGATGCCAGTTGCTGGTGCATGCACGAATCTCTCTATAATGCATGATGGAGTTGTTGGTTCATGTATGCAATGGCTTCACAACTTGTTTCTGGGTTGGTCCTCGTATAGCTGCCATGTCTTCTTGCCATTGTGTCTGGAGCCCAGGGAAGAGAACTGCAAGGTCGTCTCACGAAAGAGAGGAAGCTCTCCAACCTCTACAACGACTCCACCGTGTCGACCACCACTCAGGTACCGTGATGAAAGAGGGTGAATACTATGATCGAGTTTCGGATTTGCAATTGTTTTCCCTTTGTTTTTAATTGCTTGATAGAAAAAAAAAAATTTAAGGTTTTTTTTTAACTTGCACCCTTATTTTTATAACTTAGTCGCCCGAACCACGGTGTCTGTCCATCGACACTTGTTATTTTCGTCTCTACAGACGGTTCCGGATTGTTGTGACCTATAGGGCACCGAGTGAACCCCAGGGGGCTCCTATCATAAGGGCTGACTGGTCAAACGGGTGGGAACATGTGTTGATGGCTGGACCCCAAACCACGCAAAGGAATATATATACATACAGAAAGAGCTTGTTCCCCATATAAAAGGTTTGGCTAAGAATGCTTCGCAAAGGAATTTGCAGCTTTCAAAGATAGTAGGTCATTCTAGAGAACAATCAAGCTCTGGAAAGCCATACCCTTCATATTATCATATGCATGCTGAAGGCTCACAAACCCAACATGTAAGTGGTTTCACATGCATGCCACTTAATCTAACTTTATTTAAAGTATATCTCATTTCTTTTTAGAATTACCTAACCTATTTAACATTCAAAATTAGAATCTTCAATTACTTTGGTGATATATGTACTCCTTTAACATTGCATTTGAAATGATTCTTGTTACTAGATATGTTTAAGATACACTTTAGACCAAAGTTTATATATTAATACTTACTTCTTGTTATAACTTTTGGTGTTATATATGTTGTTATTAATAATTTTACTATGGTCCAAACATTTTTGAAGCTTTGTGTAAAGAGATGTGCTTCATGTAAAGAGATCTGCTTCATAGCTTTGTTGTCACTTATTTTTATAAAGTTTTTTTCTTATTCGGTCAATTTTCTATGTAGTGGGCAGCATATCATACACTACTAGGCGATTATTATGGTACCAAAGCATCTATAAATGTATAGAGTGTGCCAGAAGTCAAATATGATCAAGTGAGCTCAATTGGCGTTTGGGTTAGTAATGGAGACGATGTAGTACTAGCTGGGTGGTATGTAAGTGAGTCGCTTGAGTTGCTTTTTAAAATTCTTTAGATAAAAGAAATATAATAAAATATCATATTGAGTTATTGTTTTCCTTACAAGGCTTTATTACTAATTTAAAATATTTTTATCTATATTATTTAATATTTTTCTTTATACTTTATGATTGCTTAACTTTTATTCAACAAATTTAACTTCTCAATTGTGTAATATCTCAGGTATTCCCAGAGAAGTATCATGATAACAAAACACATTTTTTCACACATTGGACTGTAAGTGATAATATTTTAATATTATATTTTTTATTATGATGTTGATTTTAATATGGCTTAATAAATAGTATTATTAATTTGCATAACAGGCAGATAACTATCAGAAGACAGGATGCTTCAATCTTGAATGCCTAGGTTTTGTATTTAATAATTCATCTAAACTTGTCACAGGAATTGAATTGCATCCACTATCCGACTACAATGAAAATCAATGTTATCTGACACTCAAAATATATAAGGTAATGGGAATAAATTTAGATTGTTATATTACTATTATCATATTCTATATTTGGCACCTGTAAGTTTGAACATAAATAAATTTTATTTGTTCTTGATGCTCATATCTTGACTTATTGAAATTTTTTGTAGCAATCATTTGATTATGATTAAAAAACTACATTCACATTCAAAACACAGTAAATCATTTCTATCAGTTCTTAATGTTGATATCTTTATTTAATAAAAATTAAGCTCTCCTAATATTTTAATACATATTATTTCGATGTTAAGCTATAATTCTACCATATGAGTACAATTTCTTATATACCTATTAAATTAGAAGTGGTCAAAAATTTAATTAATTCAATTCTTTATAAAAAATTAGATTTTATAATTTTTAAGCATGAAACTTTAGTAACTATTGCATTAAATTTTGATTTTAGCATACATGAGTGTGTCATGATTAACAAATAATGTAATGGTATCACATTGTTCATACTAATATTCTTTATAAATGATATAGTTGCATAATATATCCTTCATGCAATGCTAACATCCAACATATATCACAAAGATATAAACAATCATGGACTTTCTTAATTATATTTAAACTTAAACCATAATGGCACCAAATCATGTGTTTATTTCACTATGCTTTCATGTTTAAATGATAATAATTAAATAAAATATTAAATAACTTGGTTTTTTGTTAACTTAATATTAGTTTTTTTGATAAAATTGATATTTCAAATAACTATTTGATATGGGTTGTGAAAACTGAAAAGACTTGACAAATGTGTTTGTTGAAACAATACATTCGCTCCATCAGGCCCTTCAAGATGAAAATAGAATAGATATTTAATTTATGTTTAAAATTATTTTGTCACATAATTTTTCTTTGTCAGTAATCAATTAACCAAATGCAAAATATAGATATCATGTAGTATATTATTCAATACATTTTGTAACTTCTAATTTTTTATAACTTAAATTTATTCTAATTATCTTTTTCAAAGATATAATACACATAAGGGACTATCCCTCTATATAAAAAAAAAAAAAAAGAAGAAGGGACTATCCCTCTATATATTTGATTCAAGGTCACTAAAACTTTATCATTTATAATATTTGTTTTATGCTTTGTGTCAGTTCGAACTATTTTCTCTATTAAGAAGTCAGTGAATCTTATGTGTTATCTATTTTGATCTGCTAATCTTACCTGAATTACTATAATAGTATGAAAGTTTCTTGAAATAATGGTAATAACAAGGTCTTGATTATAATTTAAAAACTGTTTGACACTATAAATAATTATAATTTTTATCTATGATTACTTGTCGATTTCAAGTGAGGTATCATTGTTCGTTCCATGTCAAAAATGAATAAGAATATGTTACTAGACTAACTGAAGACATCTTTATTGATATGCAAGTTATGAAACTATGTTAGTATATCATTATGGTTCATGACCTAAGTTTAATTATTTATCTAATGATAAAATTTTTATTGATAAGAATAGAGAAATACTAAAATAAGTCCTAAAGTATGTAATTATTTGCTTTCTATTTATTCCAATATTTGTTTGTATATTTATCCAATTGTTTGCGTTCTTGTTGTATGATTTTAATTTTGCTTGATCTTATAACAGGATCCACAAACATGTGATTGGTTGTTGTTTGAAGGAAGTGGAGATGCTAGAAACTTTATAGGCTATTGGCCAAAATCTCTCTTTACCAATCTCGTCAATAGTGCTTCTCGTATCGAGTGGGGTGGAACCATTGTTTTTATCCAACCCGGTATAAGTCCTCCAATGGGGAGTGGTCACTTTCCGATTAAAAAGAAAGGAAAAGCAGCGTCTTTTAAGAATATTCAATATGTCACCGACAAGGGCTATCTTGATGATCCAGATGACTCTGAAGTTGACTATGAAGATAAGGAAGACTGCTATCAGGTTGGCCCATTTGTTAACACAGATGAACATGCTGGCCCACCTGAAGGATGGGTGTTCTACTTTGGTGGACCCGGTGGTTGTAACAACTAAAAAACTGTAAGTATTTAATAATCATGTTAACTTTCGAATAATGACTTAGGGTCCGAAGTATAAACTAGTTTATTTGTGTTTTTTCATTGTTAAAGCTCAATACTTGAGGCAATGGATATGAAAATATTGTTTCGATGCCTTCTCATCAATCATTGATCATATCTTTTGTATTCTCCTTTATAAAATTTCTTGAGTAGCATCTAATTACAAAAGTATTGGACAATCATTTTTAGTCTACTACGCATCATTTGATGCGTTGTTTAGGTTGAAGCCCAAAAGCCATACGAGAAACTTATCCAAACAAAACATTTTTGTAACTTCACAATGCAAGAAAGCTTTGTAAATGGCATTGATTCGTCTTATCCCTAACCTAAATTCTCTTTATATATTGGAGTGTGGGAGGGGGGGTGGGGGTGAAGGGGGGGAGAAATTCCCAAAATTTGCTTTGATGTGTTAGGGGCAACACATGTGATGCATGTGTATTGAAGAAGGCAATGTATAGTTGAGACTAGTTTATAAGGATACATAAGGGATTCTTATTTTTGACCTTTATAAACTTTAAAAATACCTACAGAATGAGTACACTCTACTCTATTGGTTTTGTATAATATTAATTTTGGCTTGAGGTGGGAGAAGAGATGAGTATTGCTTGGTTTCGGCCATCGTGTTATCATCGCTATGCACATGGGTGAAAAGGAATGGAGACCAAATTGGGGCATAACGCTAGAAGAGAACATGGGGAGCCATCTCATATAATCAATTCCATTTAAATTGAGTATTATTGAAAAGACTAAAATACCTTTCCTATTATATAAATAATATGGTAATATAGAGTACGGTCCTCCCCTCCACTGTACAAACCGGTCCACCCCTCTAAAAATATGTCATGTGGCACATTCATCCCTTTTTTTTTTTTGTTAAAACCCTTTTCAAAAGATACATTTAAGCTCCAATCTCGGTAATGTTTTTGGTTTGAGCTTAAAAACCCATTCTGAAAAGACACATTTACATTAAAACCTTGTTGACCTGTCAACTCCTATCAAATGACTAAATTGCCTTTTGATTATCCCTCTATAGCAATTGAGTTTATACTTTGCTAACTCGAATTGATACTCCCATAGTTGCTATAGTGATTCTAGAGTATTAATTCAGACAATAGAGTATCAATTCGATTGCTACTCCCAAATCACTGTAGCCGCACTAAAGCTGCTACATTGAGATCACTATAGTGACCGAATTGATAGTCTACTACCAGAATTGATACTCCATATCACTGTAGAAGCTACAATGATTTTGGAGTATCAAATCAGGGCAATAGAGTATCAATTCGGGTAGTGCAAACCGAATTAGCACTATTTCCAGGGGGCATGAGCTTGCCCATGGGTCTCATTTTATAGTATATCGGATCGGGCATTCAGGTAGTGCCCATTCAAAAATATGTATTTACTAGGTCCACGCCCAGTCCATGTCCACCTCTTTGACTATTGCCCCAAATTGATACTCCAGATTTTAAAGTATCAATTCAGGTAGTAGAGTATCAATTTGGTTGCTATTGTGATTTCACAATACTTGATACAGTGAAATCAATAAAAAAACTGTACATCGCATGTTGGGAAAAAAAACTGTACATCGCATTATTGGGATTTACATGTGCATGTTGGACAAAAAACTGTACATCGGTTTGTTCTTACTGTACAACTACTATAAGGGCAAAAAAGTCATTTCAAAAAAATGATGGAGGGCCTTAAGGCTCGCTCTACTTAAAAAGGTACAGTGGTTTATCAAACTATAGGGGTAGTTAGAGGGGTCTTAGACTAATAACACACAAACACAACCCCCCCCCCCCCCCCCCCCCCCGCCAAAAAAAAAAAAAAAACCCCTATGTAGGGACCACCCTGGAGAGAGCACATGTGAATCCTGAGAATGATTTTGTTCCAACCACCTAAAATAGGTTGGAGCATCACCCTCTCTCTCATTGGTTTATTTTGAGGGCTTTTGGTCATTTCACCATGATGAAATAGTACAAAATGACATACATGCCCTTGAAATGAACCAATGAGAGAGAGAGAGAGAGAGAGAGAGAGAGAGAGAGAGAGAGAGAGAGAGAAGGGGGGGGGGGGGGGGACGACGAGGAGGCAAATCTTGGCCATAAAACAGCTCTTCAATGATATGGTAAAAGATAGTCAGATCCCCATACCACATTTATCTTGTAATTATCACTGCATGGTAGGGGCCTCCATGAACGACGAGGCAAATCTTGGCCGTTGATGGATCGAGGCAATCCTACGGTGCACCGAACATGCCATTTTCACTAACAGCTATTAATGGATTAGATCCATTTATTTATAGCAATTAATGATTTAAAAATTATAATTTAATGAAGGATTCCACCACCCCATACCAATCATTTGTAGCAACAAATTTCAATCCTGGGTGGCTGTATGTAAGGCCAACCCATATCAACCCCGGTGATGGAATACCATTATGCCGCTAATGCACATAAATCTAATATCTAACCTAATAGTATCTAATAGTATAAGAAAAATGCTATTCAGTCCAAAGGTTTTTCCGATTCCGCTCAATGCCACTGACGTGGCAACATACAACTGGTGGTGTTAAAGACTGAAATGTTGCTAGTCATGTGGTCGTATCGAGTGGAATTGGAAAATCCTTCGGGCTGAATAGCCTTTCTCATCGTAAAATGGAGCCCTCTCTTCTATGTTGTGACACATGGATCACTTTTGAAGAGCCTGAATCCTTCTCTCGTGTGTGAACTAGTGCATGCCCGTGTCTATCGGCACTGCAGCAGGTTGTCTATCGGTACGGCAACACACTTGAACGCCTTCGGCAACAAAAACACTTTCGACGTTATTCATAGGGACATCCATTTCTTCGCCCGTGTCAATTGGCATAAAGCCGGCGCCTTCGGCGCAACCAGCTCCCCTCCCCCCTATAATCGATCAATCACAGCTGTCTCTATCCAAACGGATTCCTCAAGATCGACCCGATGGTTTGGGTCGGCCGAAATTTCAGCAGACGGGTTTATAGCCGTTGATGCGAACAACGATCAAGTTTACTGCAGTTTAAAGGGGCCGGGATTTTAGGGGTTTAGTGCAATTTAAATGGGTTGGGATTTCCTGAAATGCTTGTAAGAATTCCATATTGTTGGTTGACCACCCAAATGGTAACCTCATGTGCCCCAAAGCTGGGGGGTGTAACAAACCCGACAATTCCAAAAACGGATCTTCATTTAGGTAGAGAAGAAATAAGAGTAGCTGGGACCTTAACTCCCTTACTAGATTTCTTTAGGGAAGAAAAATGGGACCTTAACTCTTCTTTAGGATCTCAATCATGTGTTTTGGGAGTGCTATGCTGCTAGAGAGTTCTAGAGATGTGTGAAGCGGATTACAGGCATTAGGTTTGCGGGGGTTTGCGGATTACGGGCATTAGGTTATCGTGTTGACGGATGCGTCGCAGGCAAAAAAGGCTTAGGGGTGGGTAAGATCAACTCTAAGAGTCTAACCCCGGTCATTCTATCTTGCCATCAGTTGTTGTTACAGATGCCTGGCATGTCTATCCAGCTGATACTCTGTACCTCCAACTCTGCTGCCCACTGGCTTGCTCAAGAGACGCAGTTGACGGGAGTGGAGGGGTTTTGGGATGATCAGTTTCATCCGATTCTTCGTGCTCTTGTATTGGAGGACTTGCAAGTCATGCGGTTATGACCACAATTGGGTTTATCCGAAAAGAAAAAACAGAAAGATCCGATGGTTGCGGACTCTATCGAGAGTTCGACTCCCCTCCAATAAATGTAGCTCCACTAGTGCGGTTGATGCTCTCACCTGTTGTTACAGAGGGGTTGGATGCACTTCACTTGGTGGGAGGCCGTGGACCGCCGGGTCTCCCCCGAGAACAGTTCCACGGCGATGGCGAAGGCATGGACGAGGAGGACAATATAGTGATCAGGGAGCTGGAGGACAATCCCTGAGTAAGCTCCAAATCTAATCCTTTTTAAAAAAAATTCATCCAGTTAATGTTCTCGAATTGCATGGTGGTTTTCGCTCTTATACCCAATCGCTTAAATTTCAATAATTATACTTAATAGTTTTGTATTGCATGGTTTTAATAATTATACTCAGTGAGCTCGGCAAGACAAGTGATATTATTGCAAAATTCTTCAGTTATTTCTTGTACTAGTAAGAAATCCGAGCAATGCCCGGATAAACTTGATGCACGTGCCAGTTAGCACAGACAATATCACAGCCGTCCGAAGAAGTGTGCAACCTGGAGTGATTGCGATTCACTCATCCGGATGTGATTCACTTATTAAAGAGAGTAAGAGAGATAGTACTAATGATTTTTTTAATTAATCAAATGATCATTGAATACCATTGCATGGGTATTTATCATCTTTATAGTAGGTTTTTAATAGGATTAATGAGAGAGAGAGAGAGAGAGAGAGAGAGCCGTGTTCACACATGGGAGAATTAAATATAGTGGTTTGATGCATGGTGTATTGCATGGTGTATTGCTGACGAGTGTGCTGCTACGACATAGACTACACTTGGGTTTTGGGGGGTGCCCTTGGTGTGATGACCCTGAGAAGGATATAGAGCATGTCTTTTGGGCATGTCCGAAAGCGAGGGAGTTCTGGCTATGCTTGCTGAAACAATCTGGTTTGGATTTTTTTAAAGTTGGAGATTCTGCGCCCGCTTCTCGTTTGGAACAGAAGAGTTCTCACCCAATTCCAAGTGAAATCCTAGTCGTGGCTATGTGGGGTTTATGGAAGGCTAGGTGTGAGAGATTATTTCAGAATAAGCCTTGTCGTGCGCCGGAGGTGGCGAGAAGTGGGGTGGTTCTTGCCCATCAGTTCGTGCGTTGGCAAGTTTTTGTCGGGCTCGTAAATGTGAGGGGACGAGATGGGTCGTATGTAATGTGGGCGGACGGCGCCTTCCGTTCACCGGATGTCTTAGGTAGTGGGGCTTGGGTTATGGCAACACCTACGGGCCAATTGTGCGCAGCTGCGGCTTTCCTCTGTCGGGTGAGTTCCCCCTACGAGCTGAGTTGTGGGCTTTGAAAGGGGGGTTCGAGGAGCTTGTTCGTCGGGGCGCGAGTAAGGTGGATGTGTATACTGATGCATCACAAGCCAAAGATGCCTTAGTGCTTGGTAAGGGAGGCTCCAAGGAAGAGTTTCATATCATATTCGCTTGTCTTATGGATTGGAGACATTTGCCAGAGACTCACGTGCATTGGGTTCCACGTACTAGCAATAGTGCGGCTCATTGGGTGGCGCAGGAGACCATTAGGAGTGGGCATGAGGGGTTTTGGGAGCATGTGTTTCCTAGTGTTTTGCCTGCCCTGGTTAAGGATGACTTAGCGACCTTGAAATCAAGGCTACTGCCTCATGTACCAAAAAAAAAAAATGATGAATAACAAGATGATGCATGCTAAAAATTATATGGTACCAGGATAAGGCAGAGGGCTAAGAACATTGAGGGGTCGTTTGATTGCTGTGTTTTTGGCTTGTGATTTTGAAAACACGTGCACAAACAGTTTAGGGTTGTTTGGTTAATGGGGTGTGACCTGTATAAACAAATGCAGACTTGCTCAATTTGTAAAGCTTTTGTACATAAAATTGTGCAAATAAAGTTTCACGAAAACACATGTAACTTTAATTGCACATCACATGTGCAAACAAATGTACGCGCATCATTTGCACAGCAACCAAACAGACCCTGATCATTCAAATTGTCGAAAACCTAAACTAAAATAAGAAAACTTTGGGAGTAATTTATGCTATATAGGAAGGATAGTGTATGGGTACTCCTCCCAAAATCTAGAATCCAAGTATATAGATTAAAACCATGTGTATATAATAAATAAGTGTTTTTGTTATGAACATGACAAGTTTTTTCCTTTATCAGTTAATCCACAAACATAGCCCCGAACTGATGTCTGTCCTGGTTTTCTTTAATCTTCCACCAAAACCACGCAATTCAATAACATTGGTTGAAAAAAGAAGGATTGGATCTTGTGCTTACTCAGAAAAGCTATCAAGCATGAACTCGACAGTAATCCAAAGAACGGCCACGCTTCTTCTCCTCCTCCTCCTCCTCCATCTCCTTCAACCAGAGGATTGCATGCACCCATTGCCGCATGACTCGGTAGTCCTTGGAGTAGGACCCCCGCACCCTCGGCTTCAGAACTTGCTTCAGGAGCTGGTACGTCTACATCATCAGCTCCTCCTACTCATCCACGAACTCCTTGCTCTCCCATTGTCCTTCTCCAGCTCCCTCACTATATCGTCCTCCTCATCCTATCGTCCATTTCCGTCGCCGTCACTATGGAACAAGTTCCAGGGGCAACCTGGCGGCCACTGCCTCCCGATCAAAGTGCTCCTTCGTCAGCCCCGTGGACCAGGATGAGTCCTCACCCCAGTCGAGACCAGGGATTGCCTCTTTACCCCCTCATCTTCGACCACCGTCGTCAACGTCCGTGCTCCCCCATGCATTCTCCCATGCATCATCCTTCGCACCTCCTCCTCCTCAGCCTCCGGAGCTTCAGAAAACCCTAGTTCTGGCAATCAAGGGGGGCAGATCGGGAAACCTAGCGAATGGGAGGGGTATCTCGTGGCAGAGGCGGCGCAAGAGGGATCGAATCGTTGTCGCTAGCATTTCCACCCTCCCGCCAGACTGAACCGCTATGGTTCAAAGGGTGAGTGCATCCAGCTGAAAAGGTCAAGTGACTGTATTGAATGACTCCCCATAGCTAGTGGAGCTACATACAATTATTAGAGGGGAGTCAAACTCTCGATCACAACCATTTGATGTCCTCCGGTTGGGTGAATGCAATTAACTGCTCATTTGAGTGGCTGTGGTCCGTGACACGTCAGAATGTGGCCTTATAGACATAGAATCAGGACCCGAACGAGGCTCCACCTCCTTCTTCCTCTATCTTCTCCGTTCCAAGCCGCCCACGGTCTATTTTTCAGGGTTAAAATTGTTTCTCACATTCTTTTTTTTTTGCCTTGATTATCTTGCACCGATTAACAAAGCTCTTTCAACAAAGTACAACTTTTGGCCTTTAGTGAAAGAAGGCCGGGAAGCTGAACTTGAGTTCACCATTGAATAGTGAAACAATGTTTTAGTCATGCCACATGTACACCTTTTTGTTCTTTACAAGTCCACATGGTAGCATTAATGATGGTGGTTGGAAAACCATGTGGTTTTATATGAAAAAGGTGGACACATGTCTTCTTTAAAAGTCGATTTTATCATTCAATGGTAACCTCATTTTCACCAACCCCTTTCCCTTGGTGAAATAATGTTAAATCCCAAAATGTGTTCTTTTCATATCCACCCACTGGAGGAAGGAAATGATGTCCACTGACTTATGCTTCTATTCTTTTATAGAAAAATATCAAGGTTTTCTCAAAATGACTCTCAATTGCCACATATTGCTCAAACTGTCCTTTTTTTTTTGTTACTTTTATGACCTTCTATGCGTACCAAAACATTGAATGTTCATATTTAAAAAATTTTGGACAAAAATACCCCTAATGTTGCATGTTGCTTTCGGTGAAAATATATGACAAACACAAGAATGCAAGTACCGTATATTGGCCATATTGAAGCAAGTTTCAATACAAAATATTTCTGTTAACCTTGATGTTTCTTTCGGTGAAGCATATATGACTAACACAAGCGTCGACGCAATGTTTTGGCCTTGCTGTTGTTTTCGACGAAGCACTATGACCATTACAAGAATGCAAGGTATAACATAAATATCTTGTGTTGGCCTTGTTGATGAATGTTTTGACGTAAAATAGGCTAGGGTGACATTCCTCCCTAAGCCCAAGAAGTCAGACTTCGGTTGACTATGGTTTATATGGAAGAAACTAGGACTCGATTGAATGAGTGACTTGCATGCAAATTGATCGATCAAGGACCTAAAGTGAAACTTTTTTGGACTAAAACTCAAAAAAAAATAAAAATTTTATTTTGGAAATGGTAATGGATAAATAAAATAATTATATGGGGTTTATGCAAATAACTAAATCATTTACACAACCCTAAATAGCTAAACCCAATTTGCTTAATCATAGGGTCAAAAGTTGGGTTTGGACCTAACTTAACTAAGAGTCTATAGTCCAAAAGGAGGAGGACAACCACCTCCTCCCATTTGGCTTAGATAGAAGACAGAGAAAAAGGAAGAGAATGAAAGAGAGGAAAGTGACTCCACTCCATGCATCCAAGGTAAGAAAATTAGGTTAATACTTAGATTTCTTAAGGTTTTAGGATCTTAACATTAGGAAATGTTAGGTGTTCTTCATGGAAAATGAAAAATCAACACTTGTTTTTATTGTACATTCATAATTCTAGTTTGAAATTAACCCTTAAATATTACTTAAAAAGAATCTCATAAAACATAGAAGTTTTTAAGGATTTGTAGTCTTACAATTTTCATTTACGAAAAATTTTGATTTGATTTCTACATAATGCTCAAAAAGATAATCATCTCAGTTTTTAAGCCTTGCTACCAGCATTTCATATTTTTAAAAGTTTTGTACTACCAACTTACTCAAATGAAGTTTTGTATTAAATAAAAGTTGTGTCAAATTAGTAGGGATATAACATTTGTTTATAATACCAATTAATTTGAGCCCTAAATCTAGTCCGAAATACATGAATACCTTGGTTTTTTTTTTATATTCTTCGTGTGTTCATGTTCTTGAACTTAGAGATGCTTTCCATCTTTTTGTTCTTGTTGAACATATAGTAATAAATATAGAATATTATTTAAGTATAAGTATGACTTCAAATTCTTATTTTTTAGAACTATATAAAATGCAAGTCAAATTAAATCATTAGTCTCAACAGGTAGATTCCTTGTTGAAAAAAATAACTTTGAGTATGAAGACCAAATATAACAAATATTGTGGTTCACTTGATGAGATCAACAAGTTATTGTTTGTTGCAGTTGTACTTGATCCTAGATACAAGCTTGAGTACATCACATGAAATTTCAAAAAGACATATGAAGATGCTATTGCAAATATGATGGTAAAGGGGGTGAAAGACACTGCGATGTAATTATTTTTGTTTTATAGTATGAGTGACCCTAACCAATAATCAAATGTTGAAGATTTAAAAAATAAGATTATAAAAGAAAGGGAAAGTGTTTTTGATGATGCTTATGATTTTGAGTTTTAATGTTTAAAAGATGAGCAAGATGTATTGAAAAACAAAAATAAGCTTGATAGATACTTGGTGGAGCCTAAAGAGAAAAGCGTACATGACTTTGATGTCTTGGCTTGGCGGAAAGCAAATATCCCCAAATATTAGATTTTGTCTCGAATAGAACGAGATGTATTAGCCGTTATAATTTCTACTGTAGCTTCTGAGTCGGTATTTAGCACTGGAGGTCGTACTCTTGATCCCTTTCGTAGTTCATTGGGTCCTAAGATGGTGGAGGCTTGATATGTGGACAAAATTGGTTTAATCTTCATATCTCCCGCTTGATCTTCCACCACAAGTGAAGGACACTATTGAAGACCCAGATCTAGATAATTATAAATGAACATGTATTTATTTATTATGTAATGTGTATTATTAAACTTTGAGTTTGAATGTGAACATTAAACTTTTCTGGTGTTATTTTTATGTTCTTTTCTTCAGAAGTTTCAACGCTAACATATATTCCAGAAAATACAGAGTAAAGAGTGTTATTTGATATTTGATATGGTCTTTAGTCTTATTAATTCTTCCTTGCTATGAGGGTATTTGCGTACCAACTAGCAGTATTTTATGGATTTTTATGTTTTATTTAATGTGACTCATGTATCGACTGTGCAGTCAAATACAGGGTTTTTAATTCTTATGGCCCTGGAAGAGGCTTTGGAAGGAGCATATATAGTATGATTAGATTGATTGCAAAATTTAATATTCTCATGTATAATTTTTATCAAGTTATTGCAAAATATACCTAAATCCTAGATAAATTCTACTATTGTTTCTAGAAATCAGTTAATAAGTTTCCAACTGGTCATTCTGCCACCGTCCATTATAGAATTTAATGTTTTATGCTACCGTCTGTTTTTTAAATTTAATGTTCTTAACAAGTTTCCAACTGGATACTTAATCATGTTAGCTATTTGGCTTATATAGGTCACTGGTTTTTGCTTCTTGTGGTTAAGATAAAATAGTTGCATTTTTAAAGAAAAAAAAAGGCAGTTATCTTTAATGAGGCTAGTGTTAAGATAAAGTAGTTGCACTTTTAAAATAAAGTAGCTTCTGCCGCAATTGTTGTTACCCTGTTCTTCCATGCCCCCTGGGGTTTGACTCAAAAACACTTAACCCCCTTGTAGCTTATTTTGTTCCAAATCGCTCCCTAAAGCTTGAAATGTTAACATAATACCCATTTCTGTCAACCACTAGATCGCGTGTTCTTTATTTGGTAATTTTTATCTGATCAAATGTGAATTGAAGAGGGGAAAATGTAGTTTCTTAACTATAACAGGGGTAAATGTTTTTGAGCTAAACTTCAGGGCGGCAAAATATAATTTACCCTAATAAAATTGCATGAGTTGGGGACTGGATTCATATTCATTAACTGAATTGAAGGGGGTTTTGGTGTTGAAATTGGGCTACCTCTGGTACCAAATTTTGCAACCCAAATGTAAAATTACATGAGTTGGTTTTGACTTTAGCCTTGCCTTCTTCATGCTAGAGAAATGGTGGCTTCAGGATTTAGCTGAATCTCCTCCTTTCTACTTGTATTTGGTATTCTGCATTTCAAGCAGGAGTTCAGATTGATGATTGAATTCCTTGTCTCACCTTTGAATCCACTGAGTTGGTTGTTCAGTGAGTTAGACAAGATAGGTTGAATTTTATTTGGGGCTGGCTATCGGTTGATACTGCAAATAAGTTTTTGCTGGGCAACTTTGGTGTTTCACGATGATTGAGGCAAGTGGTTCCCTGTATGTTTAGTTTTATCTGTATTTTGTGTATGAGTTCTTTGTTCTTTACTATCATGTCCGATGCAGGGTTTAGATGTTGATTTCGGTCTGTCATAAATATAGAAGATGAAAATTTGTCGGATTTGATCAAATGTTAAGGAAAGATTTCGGTGGGTATTTTGTCGCATTCCGGTATATAGGCGACATTTGGTGGTGTTGGGCCGAAATGTTAGGAAATATTTTTCGCTTGCTTTCCTTTTCCTATTTATCGCTGGCTTTCTCTTTCCTCACGCCACATGCCCAACAAATGTTTTATATGTTTACACATCCTCCTCTTCTTTCAGCTTTTAATAGAGGAAATCTTGTTGATTTGATATGTTGACACATCAACCATAGAGAAGCTTACAGTCTTGGACATCAGCTATAAGCCTGTTTGAATCTGAGCAAAGAGCATTGCAAAGCTATTGAAGAGAGAGACCTGTAGAGTGAAGTGACTACACTGACTAGAGTTTTTTTGCTGTGCAAAGCTGAACTGGTTGCTAATTTTGTTGTGTTTGTTCTGTTGAGCTGTTTAAATTGCTTTAATTTTCGTGACATGATGCATCTTTGGTCCAATTTGTTTCACAATGACACATTTGAAACAACACCTGCACTCTTTACTCAGATTGTTTTGCTCATAATGTTGAACTTGTAATGATGTTTTGGTGACATGATGCATCTTTGGTCCTATTTGTTTCGCAGTGATACATTTGAACACCTCGTACTTTCATAGCATCGTGAATGGGCGTCGGCGTGGAGTCTTGTTTCCTCCCTGACCGTCGGGGAGGATTCCTTTGGAGATCAGCGGGGGATCATCGGGGGAGCTACCAAGTTCTTCAAGAGGGAGTTCGACCGAGACAGGCTCTACCCTTTGCCACCGGACTAGGGGAACCTGTCCTTCAATCGAGTCTCCGACATGGAGCCTCTCTCCAGACCTTTTTTGGAAGAAGAATTCCTGCGGGCGTTCTATGACCAGTCGCCAGACGGGACACCGGGGCCAGATAGCTTTCTCTTTCTCTTCTACTAGCAATATTGGGAGACTCTTAAGCTCGACCTTTTACGGTTCCTCTCAGACTTCTTTGTGGGGAAGGTGAATCTTAAGAGCCTTAACCACTCGTGTATTATCCTCATCCCAAAAAGGGAGGGAGCGAAATCTATTAGGGACTTTCGCCCAATTAGCCTATCGAACTGCGTTTATAAAATGGTGGCTAACATCATCGCTTCCGGACTGGCTCTTTTTATCTTGGACCAGATAGGACACTCGTAGTCGGCCTTTATCAAATACCGGAACATCCTAGACAGCATGGCGACTGCCCAGGAGGTCCTTTTCCATCTACAGGAGACCAATAGTAAGGCGATGCTACTCAAGCTGGACTTCGAGAAAGCTTTCGACAAACTGGGTTGGGGCTTCTTGATGGAGAACCTTCGGCGCAGGGGTTTCCTCTCCAGCTAGCTAGATTAGATCTGGTCTTGCCTCTTCTCCTCCAGGTTTTCGTGTCTCATCAATGGAGTCAAGGGCGACTGTTTCCTGATGCGCAGGGGTGGTCAAGCAAGGGTGTTTGATTTCCCCGTTCCTCTTCATCGTGACGGTGGATATCTTTGATGTGGTTCTGAACGATGCATAGTGGTCTGATTGATGGGATTAAGGCAGAGTCCTGGGAGGTCTTCAATCTTCATTTCATCGATGACACCTTGCTATTCCTGGCAGTGGAACATGCTCAGGCGCTTGTCCTCAGGCTTTTCCTACTTTGATTCCGGCTGACGTCAAGCTTGAGCGTCAACATCGTGAAATTTGCTATCAGGACCTGGGGTTGAATCGGGACCTCCGATAAGATCTGATGGCCATCCTTGGTTGCAGCCTAGGCACCCTTCCCTTCAGGTACCTGGGCCTCCTGATTTATGATCTCAAACTCCCGAGAGAGCACAATTGCTGGAGCTAATCCAAAAATTGGAGAGGAGGCTATCTGGGTGGAAGGGAAACCTTATTTCGATCGGAGGGAGACTCATGCTACTCAACTCGGTCTTGTCCTCTATTCCAACCTACTTCCTCTCTTTCTACCATCTTCCAGATTAGGTCATCAACAAGATTGACAAACTACGTCAGAATTTCCTTTGGAGAGGGGCCTCGGGTTCTTCTGGATCGTAACCCCTCCTAGATTGGGGCAATGCATGCAAGGCTAAGGGCCAGGGGGGTCTGGGGCTCATCAACCTCCAGGAGTTCAATCAGGCCATGTTGGGGAAGTGGTGGTGTAGATTACAGAATGGAGTATGTGATATCTGGCGGGGCATGGTCATGGCCAGGTACTTCAGGAAGTTCTCCCTTTTACACTCGAGATCATGGATTTTGGGGTCTATCTCTTCCTTATAGCGAGGAATCTCCAGGGTTTCCTCGATCTATCGTTACGGCAACTGGCTTATTGCGGGGAATGGATCTAAGGTGAGATTCTGGGAGGATATCTGGATCGGTGAATTACCTCTACGGACATTGTTCTACAAGCTCTATGGGATGGCTTTGTCTAAGAAGGCAACGGTTCGGTCGCAGGAGTCTGTTCGGGGGGGGGGGGGGGGGGGGGTTGACTATATGGAGGTCGAAATTCAGCAGTCCATTCCCGAAAGAGCACCTTGAGGAGTTGGGCCAGCTACTAGAAGTCCTAGGTGGGGTAAACCTTACCTTAGAGCTAGACAGGGTGGGATGGCGGTGGACCACTTTCGGCGAGTTCTCGATCTGCAGTTTTTACCAATTCCTCAACTTCGGGGGAGTTTTCTACCTGCAGGCCAGGACGATCTGACAAGCTAAATGCCCCCCCAAGACCAGGATTTTCATGCTCCTCACTTTTAGAAACAGGATTATCACCAAGGTTAATCTCATGCGAAGAAATCCATTAGGGGTGACCGTCCCAACTTGTAGTCTCTGCGGGTTGTCGGATGAGACTACAGACCACTTGTTGTTGGGCTGTGAGTTTTCCAAGCAGGTGTGGGCTTACTTCCTTCTTCGACTGAACCACCGATCGCCTCTGGCTTCCGTTGAACACCTATGGGGGACCTGAAGGCGCAGAGTAGATCGCCGGGGCTGAGACATGCTAGCCATTGGGATCTCCTGGGCGATTTGGCTTGAGCGAAATCAGAGGACCTTTCAGGGGAAGAGCACCCCGACGGAGTGCGTCATCTCTCAGATCAAATTTAAAATCCACCTTTGGGTGTCCAGAGCCACGGCAGGACCCCGGGGTTTCCTACTTGACCTTTGTAACTGAGTGAGTCGGGTTGACTTGCAATGCCACCCTTTTTCTATTAATAAATTGGTAGGGGTCTAGGTCGAACCCTCCCTCATTCTCTGAGAGGGATTTCTCAAAAAAAAAGTTAGATCATAGGGGACCCGACGAATGGTTTGGGTCGGCCAGAATTGCAGCACGAGTTGATGTTTTTTATGAATTGATTGGCGTGTTGTGTTAGGCCTAGTGTGTGCGATACGAGGGTTTATAGCCGTTGATGCAAGCAACGATCGACATGATACTAATCACAATGAGAGAGAATACTAAATGATTTTCCTAAGGGAATTTTTATTCATACCCCAAAAAATTTTATCTCTCATCCGTTTCACAATAAGTTACTCATAATTTTTTAAATATCATTTATACCCTTATATTATATCCGCACATTCAACTAAAATTCAAAACAAAACATTTTGAATAAGGGTGGACTCGACTGCAATTGGGAAGGAACTAAGCAATGGCGATGACATGGTTGTGGGTGTTAGTGGCATCAACATCGACAACGGAGCTCGAAGATCCTACTTCCCCTTGATCTGATTCCTCTATAGTCGGCAATGCGGGCTCGAAGACCTAGTTCCCCCAATCGGATTCCACCATAGGAGATTAAACCCCTCCAGCTATTGAGGAAGTCCACCGATAGTCCCACATCGGTAAAGGGGGCACCTATCGTCCGGTTTATATACTCTCTGTGGACTCCCCTTACAATTCAAGTTTTGGGGTGTGAAGGTATCTAACACTAGCAATATAGAAAGAATAACATCTCTCTCTCTTTCTCCTATCCCCCCCACCCACGTTCCTATCTTCAACATCTAAAAGGAATGGGGTATGATCAAGGTATGCGGGGTCATTTAACTGGGGTGTATTCAAGATGAGGTGTAATGGGAAAGGGTATTTTTGGATAGGAATGCGGTATGATCAAAAAAATCAGGATGTGTTCAAGTTTGTTGGAAATGGCGGCTAATTACAGATTTTTGGGGTATGAGTAAAATTTCCCTTTTCTTAATGAACAGTTAAAATGATCATTAAATGACACTATGGGTATTTATTCTCTTTATAATAGGTTTTTAATAGGATTATGAGAAACAACTGCATTCACATGCACAAGCCTTTGATGGTTCCAAGTAGAGCTATCAACTGGCCAAGGAAGTAGACTCCCAGCCAGGTTGCATGAAATCTCCAATAACCCAAGGCCCGACCCCGACCCCGACCCCTACATATATATAGAGGTTGCATGAAATCTCCAATAACCCAAGGCCAAGGAAGTAGACTCCCAGCCAGGTGATGGGTTAGCCCTCGAGGGTTTCAAGGGAAGCAAGAAAGGCCATGGGTCTCACCGGCAACATTAAGCCCAAATACAATTAACTGGAGCTCCAAGGTTCTAGCATGAACTTGGGTACAAAAACTTCGAAAAAGGGAGGAAAAACCCTTCTTGCCACCAATCACTGTGTGTATTGACTATTGAAACCTCTCCCTTTTTTTTTTTTGTTCATTGCAAGGGGGAGGCTACAAGCGGGCCTCTAGGAGGCGCTATAGGCTGGTGTAAACCAAGAACCATCACATTGACGGGAGTACCAGGAGGCACAAGACCCATCGACGACCTACACATGGTCAAAAATCAAAGGAGGAGACCGCCCCTCGGCGGGACACCAAATAACAACGAGGCTGGAGAACTAAACACAACAAGGCAGGGAAGCACCACCGCCTGCGCACAGAAACAAGACTTAAAAATAAGAGGATGAACATCAACACCCAAAAAAGGGACCACAATCCAGTGAACCTCGGACGTCACCAGCAGCACATGAATAGCAAGAAAGGAATTGGGGTCACTGTCAAGCCTCCTTGCTTTCTCTGACCTCTGTCATCGCCTCAAGCTGCATTTCGCTGCTTGCCGCCCAAGGAGGTCGTCTGAACATCAACTGGTGGAGAGCGTCGATGCAGGGCCAGACCCAACCGTCTTGCAGCAACCAACGAGCCGACAACCCCTGACGCTGAGTTAGGAGTTTCAGCCGAGCAGGGGAAAAAAAAATCCTACGACCCCAGCGCTTCGAACACAATATCGCCAGCTGCGAAAAACGCCTATGTACAGAGGGAAGGAAGGGGGCAAGGTCCCACCCTCGAGGAGGAACGGACCCGATCTCTCTCTCCTCTCTCTGTCTCTCTCTCTCTCTCCCCGATCTCTCTCTCTCTCTCTCTCTCTCTTGATCACAGTTGTCCCACTGAATCCATTGCAGACCCGGACCCAATGGTTTAAATGGGTCTTAAACAAGTCAAATGGGTCGGAGAGAAAACCCGGGGACCTGACCTTTTTACTGAACGGGTTAGTTGTGTCGACCTGTTTACGACATGAAACCGTTAAACCCAGACCCATACCTAGACTCGCTAATTTTGTGTCGGGTATGTCGTGTCCGGTCCAAAATTACCATCCCCATCTCTCTCTCTTTCTCTCTCTCTCTCTCTCTCTCTCTCTCTCTCTCTCTCTCTCGCTCTCTATCTCTCTCCTCGTTTTCTCTATGTCCTCCCACGATCTCTCTCTCTCTCTCCCCGTTTATCTATGTCTTCCCACAATCTCTCTCTCTCTCCGGGAGGTTGGTCGCACCGAAGACGCCCTCTCATGCCAATTGGCATGGGCATGCACTAGTTCCCCCAAGTAACAAAAATGACTTTGAGATTTCATATCACTCACAATAGATATATTAGACCCATTTATAGCATATTTTAAATATTATAATTGTAATGATGGATTCCACCCCATAACATGCCATTTATTGCAAAAAAATTTCAAACTACATAGCCTTTGTAAAAAATTTCAAACTACATAGCGTGTATGCATGAATCGATTCTCGTCTCTCTATATATGAAGGGCAAGGATGGAAGGGCGTGGGGGTATGTATGTGCTTGAAGCATTCAAGCCCTCTCTCTCTCTCTCTCTCTAACAATCATTAAATGGCATTGAATGGACCACTTATCATAGGTTTCTTAATTTGATTCTGCATGCATTGATGATCAACCATGATATCTAGAGGCAAATCGTGGTCGTTGATGGATCCAGACCTACGGTGATAATCGAGTATGATATCTAGAGGCAAATCGTGGCCGGAATGCTCCTGCATCGGACTGTCCCTCGTCATGATTCTCGCCGGAATGCTTCCATGATTGTATCCCCACGAAACGTGATCTCATAGACACCATTTATACTCGATCAATCACAACCCAGCCCCCCCCCCCCCCCCCCCCCCCCCCCCCCCCCCCCCACCCCCCCCCCCCCCCCCCCCCCCCCCCCCCCTCTTCGAACGGATTCATATCTCTCTCTCTCTCTCTCTCTCTCTCTCTCTCTCTCTCTCTCTCTCTCTCTCTCTCTCTCTCTCTATATATATATATATATATATATATATATATATATATATATATATATAGGGACGGGGAGCCTGGACCTCAGGTGCAGCATTAACGCTGCACCGGAGCCCCAGCGCGCCCCAAGTGTCCCAATCCCGCTCAAATCCCGCGCGGCCCGGCCCAAAATCCCGCTCAAAACCTCAGCCGTCTGATCCCGTAGACCTCAGCCGCCTGATCCCGTGCTCGCATCCCACTCGGTTCGGTTCGATTGCCATCCGTTGGATCGATGGGAATCGAACGGACATGAAGCTTTTTCGCTGTTACTGTAGCGGCTACAGTAACAGCGAAAATGATTTCGGGTCGTTCGATTCCCATCGATTGAACGGATGGGAATCGAATTAACACACAATTGGTTCGGTTCGATTCCCATCCGTTGGATTGATGGGAATCGAACGGAAATGAATAATTTTCGCTGTTACTGTAGCCGCTACAGTAATAGCGAAAATGATTCATGTCCGTTCGATTCCCATCGATCCAACGGATGGGAATCGAACCGAACCGAGCGGGGTGCGTGCATGGGATCAGGCGGCTGAGGTCTAGGTGATCAGACGGCTGAGGTTTTGAGCGGGATTTTGGGCCGCGCCGCACGGGATTTGAGCGGGATTGGGACACTTGGCGCGAGTTGGGGCTCCGGTGCAGCGTTAACGTTGCACCTGAGGTCCAGGCTCCCCGTCCCCTATATATATATATATATATATATATATATATATATATATATATATATATATATAGAGAGAGAGAGAGAGAGAGAGAGAGAGAGAGGGGCATGCTAGGGTGCGGCGTGCGGTGCGTGCGGCGTCGCACCGTAGCCGTCTGATGCACCGCTGAGGTGCGTGCGATGCACGCAGCGGTGCATCAGACGGCTGCGGTGCGACGCCGCACGCACCGCACGCCGCATTTTAGCATTTATGTCTCTCTCTTTCTATATATATAAATATATATCTCTGTGTGTGTCTCTCTCTGGATAAATTACATAAAGACCACCTATAGTTTAACCAATTATCACTTACACACTGTCATGTTTAAAACCCTACAAATGCCCCCTATGTGTATGGGTTTTCAAACGAAAGGGGGGCATTTGTAGGTAGGGTTTTAAACATGAGGGGTATAAGTGATAATCGATCAAACTACAGGGGTCTATGTGTAATTCATCCTTTATTTTATATGGAAGGCTTTTTGATTGATCATAGGGGATGAAATCGAAGCCACTTCCTGGTAAAGCTACTGAAACTGAAACCAGAGGTTGCATGAAATCTCCGATAACCCAAGGCCAAGGAAGTAGACTCCATGCCAGGTGATGGGTTAGCCCTCGAGGGTTGCAAGGGAAGCAAGAGAGGCCATGGGTCTCACCGGCAACCCTAAGCCCACATTCAAATAACTGGAGCTCTAAGCTTCTAGTACGAACTTCGATACAGAAAGCTCCGAAACAGGAGAGAAAAAACCCATCTTGCCACGAATCAATTACTGTATTGAGACCTGTCCTCTTTTTTTTTTGGATCATTGTAAGGGGGAGGTCACAAGCGGACCTTCTGAAGGCGACACAGGCCGGCGTAAACCAAGAACCGCCACATCGGCGGGGAGTACCGCGAGGCACAAGACCCATAGACGACCTACACATGGTCAAAAACAGAGGAGACCGCCCCTCGGCGGGACACCAAACCACAACGAGGTTGGAGAACAAAACCACAGCAAGGCGGGGAAGCACCAACGCCTACGCACAGAAACAAGACTTCAAAAAAAAGAGGATGAACATCAACACCCCAAAAAGGGACCAAAATCCAGCGAACCTCAGCCGTCACCAGCAGCACATGTACAACAAGAAAGAAGTTGGGGTCACTGTCGAGCCACTACGCTTTCTTCAACCTCCGCCATTGCCTCAAGCCGCCTGTTGCTACTCACTGCCCAAGGAGGTGGTCTGAACATCCACCGGTGGAGAGCCTCGATGCCAGAGCCAGATCCAACCGTTTCTGCAACAACCGACCAGCAGACAACCCCCGACGCCGAGCTAGGAGCTTCAGCCGAGCAGAGAAAAAAAACCCTATGACCCCAGCGCTTCGAACACAATATCGACAGCTGCCAAAAACCTCCTATGTACAGAGGGAAGGAAGGGGGGCAAGATCCCACCCTCGAGGAGGCACATACCCAAGGCCCGGCCTCCCCGGAGCCACTGGCGGCGTCTGATGAGGCCAAGCGAGCGTTCGACGAAACCCTAACCAAAGGAAAAATGTTTGGCAAGAAAACACCAAGCCCGGTCCTGGCCCTTTGACATATAAGGTCGGGCCGGGCCTATTGAAGGGCTTTAATGGGTCGGGTGCCTTCGTGAGAGGGCCTAATTGACAACAGGCCTAGATCCAGGCCCCTACCTTGATACTAATCCATACGCTAAGGTGATAATTGAACATACTCGATCATCGATCCAGCGAATTCCCCAAGCAGCAAAAATGCCTTGGAGATTTCTTATTCACTCACAATGGATATGTTAGACCCATTTATAGTATTGCTTTGAAGAGTAATTTAAATGCACCCCATATATCCCATGCCCACAGAATGCATGCACCAATCGAATCTCGTCTCTCTCTAACTCTCTCTCTCTCTCTCTCTATATATATATATATGAAGGGCACGGATGGGAGCGGCAGCATGTGCGTCAAATCCATGGCTTCATACCTACTCTCTGCGTTGTTCCTCCTCATATGCCTCTCTCTCCATGCCCATGTGTATGGAAGAGAACTGCATGGCCTTGAGCGAGAGAGCAAGTTCAGCGTCCACAATGACTCCAACGTCACCTCCATGCAGGTTCTCTCTCTCTCTAGCTCTCTCTCTCTCTCTCTCAATTGCATATACATGAAGGTAAATCAATATTTATGTGTAAGCACTGCACGGTGCTTTTTATCTTTCAATGAAGGTAGATATCTTGCTTGCACATTTCACTGACATGTTGATAGGAGTGATTGATATATAGAAAGATCTTGCTTCTCCTACAAAGAATTTTTTTGAGAAAGCTCCACAAAGCAATTTACTTTCAAAAGACGGAGGATATTCCGGAGGACAATCTCTCGTCGAAAGATATCTGAATAAAGAGTCACAAATGGATAGACCACTACCAAGTTTTATTGAACCTCGTGATGCAAGTTCTCAAATTACACGTCATGTAAGTGGTTTCACATGCATTCCATGTAATTTAACTTTATTTGATTTTTTTTCTCATTTGTTCATCATATTATAGTATATATTTTTTTATTTGAAACTTGCACTGTTTCATTATTATGATGATATTTATAGTACTTATTGAACATTATATTTGGAATGATTTTTACTCAATAATATTTTCAATAACCTCAAATCTAGCTAAAGTTTATAAAATATATTAAAAAGTTATATATTATACTTTCTTTTCGTTATCAATTGTTATTAACCAAATAATATCTCTTGCTGTGTGTGTGTGTGTAGGGTAGTCCACTATCTGCCAACCAACATATGCTTGGATTTTAAGCATAAGCACCGAGTTGGGTGATTTGATTTGCGATTATGTTTAGTTCTTGATTCTTAATCTATGCTCAACATTCTTAGCAAGAGAACTAAGAATCATGATAAGCCAAAAGGCTTATGTCAAAAGACTAATCCCGGCCATTTGTTGGGATAAAGCTTAACCTTGTTAATTATTTTTCTTTTAATTTTCTTGTGGCTTTTTGAATTGTATAACATTGCACGTTGTCGTCCATGATATTGATATTATTAAGAACTTCATTGTCTTCTATTAATTCAACTATTTTCTCATTCAACCTTTCATTTTATGTGTAGTGGGCAACATATCAGTCAATGGAGGGTGAGTACTATGGTACAAAAGCGACTATAAACGTATGGAGTTTGCAAAATATCAAATCCCCTGATATAAGCGCAGCTGTAATTTGGGTTGCAAATAGAGGCGACTCACCTAGAAATATAAATTTAATAGAAGCAGGCTGGCATGTATGTATAGTTTCTTAAATTTACCTTCAAATACAACATATATATATATATATATATATATATATATATATATATATATATATATATATATATATATATATATATATATATAATCTATTTTTAAAATGTTTACTTGTTGTTTACGCTTAAATTATCTCTATATAATGCTACCTGATATTTTATTCGATAATTTATAACATTTCAGGTACACCCTGCATTGTATAATGATAACTTTGCTCATTTTTTTATATTTTGGACCGTAAGTAACAAAATTTAAATATGCTATCCTCCACTATAACTTTTTATGTTAAGTGATTTTAAAAATAATTTCTTTTTTTCATAACAGGCGGATAACTATCAAACGACAGGTTGCTATAATCTTGATTGCCCAGGTTTTGTGCATACGAATCATTCTCTATTAATCCCAGGACGTAGATTGGAACCAACATCCATTTTTGATGGAGCACAATATTATATCACTCTCAAAATATATAAGGTAATGTGAGAAAGAGTTAATTAATTTACTAATCTATATCTAATACTGATAATCTTTGAAAATTTGCTAGTAACTTGCACTATTTCTTGATGCTCATATCTTAATTTGATTCTATAAGTAGATTATAGCAATCATCCGTTTGTGGTGAAAACTAAATTCAATATTTAATACAAATCATATTGGTTCTTGATCTTGATCTCTTTAGAATGATAATTATGCTCCTCTTAACTTTTAAATTTGATACGTATTTTCGATGTTAGATTATAATTTAATTTTTTAGTGATACTGGATAACTCGTTATATAAGTAACATTTGATGTTATTCTAAGAATGTAGCAGGTAATTACAGTATCATAGCAATTAATTAAAATAAATATATAAACAAAAATGTGTATCTATTGGATTAGAAGTGGTCTAAAATTTTCATATAGTAAAAACCTAAAATAGTAGAATCTATAGTAAGAAACCATATTGTGTATGTGTATTTTGGCTTTTTGCATAATGGTTGATATCATGAACAATAAATAAATATATACAAACTTTTATTAAGCTAATAGATTTTTGATAAAAGTTAATCGAATACTAGGGTTTTTTTATCTTATCATCATTAATTATAATACATATTGTCTATATTTATAAAGTCCCTATCTTGTTTTGTTATAAACAAAAATCATATTTCAATTATGTCTATTTTTATTCTAATATCATAATTAAAAAAAAAGATTCAAGGATAAGAGTCAATATTTTCAACGTACTCTTGGATTGATTGATATCAACCAACATAGGATATATAGGAGGAAAACACTCATGAACATTTTAGAGACCTTTGGTAGTTAAAGCATAATATTTAGGATCTATATACTAATTTTGTATAATAGACTAAACTTTTGTTTTCAAAACTACTATGAACACAATTATGTTTTCTAATTTAAATTTTATAAATTTATTCTTTTTTATTTACTCAAATAACTCTTTAGTTTTTAAAATCTTTAGAAAACTTTTGCATAATTGACAATCTTCATCAACTAAAGAAAAGCCCTTAAGTATGTTACTCTATTTTGTGGTCTTTAAACCTTATGCCATATGCGACACTGATGCGTTACCAAAAAAAAGCGACACCAGTTATCTACACATGAAGTCAAACTATTTACAATATCCATATGATGTGAGCGTGTCACTTTTTTTTGAACAGTGATATAAGTGTGTCTTATGTTTTGTCAAATATTTGATCTAATAATTAAATCAATTCTCAACAAATTATTTGCAAAGACAATAAAGGCTCTCTAAATCATAATTGACCCCCATAAGTGACTTTTCAATTTGAGATAACTACACAAGTTAAGTGATTTTTCAATTTGAAAACTACTAAATGCTTAAAACAATTACTAGTCATACTTAAGACTTCCAATATATTACAATTGAATTATTATTGGTCATACCATGTCAATAATAAACTAAAAATATATTATTAGTCCAATTGAAGACATATATAATATTATTATTCATTTTCATCTTTATTAAGACGCAAGGAAGGTGGATAATCATATCTTTTATGCCCTATGATCCAACTTTAATTCTTCATCTTATGAACTAGGATCACTGTATTTTAAAAAAGATAATATCACAGTTTTTAACAAGTTTGTTTATTTTTCCTTTCTATATCATAAGCAACAAGTCATGTCTTATCTATATGGTTTCTGTTCATTTAAATATTGTTTTGTTTTATTTCAAGCTTAGTATCTAGTTAGTTTCTTTATTTTATACTATAATCTTTCTTGTTTAATTTCATGACAGGATCCACAAACTGGAGATTGGTTATTGTTTGAAGGAAGTGGAGATGCCAGAAACTTTGTAGGCTATTGGCCGAAAACTCTCTTTACCAATCTAGCTAATAGTGCTTCCGTTATTTCTTGGGGTGGAGTTGTTACTTTTAGCCAACCCAATACGAGTCCTCCAATGGGCAGTGGTAATTTTCCTATCAATGGCGAAGGAAAAGCAGCATCATTTAAGCATCTCCGATATGTTAACGATAAAGGTCACCTTCATGATCCAATTATCGGTGGCCAAACCTTTATTACAGATAAAGCAGAATGTTATACCGTCGGTGACCTCTATGACTCAGCTGACGCTGGTAAATCGGATGGATGGATGTTCTACTTTGGTGGACCTGGTGGTTGTAATAACTAAAATATGAGTAAAGGACTAAAGTCCAGATCCTTATATTAAGCTGAGCAAGTTTTGCGTCTGTTGAACTTGAAGTCATATAGACTGCTCCATTTTGGCTTACTCTTCAAACTGGTGAAATGAACATTTGATAAATTTTCTTTCAAAGTTTGGAAGAGGATATGACTCTAGACTTGGCTTATAATTCTCTAGCAAAATATTCACTTTATTTTCATCATCAGCTTTCTCGTATGGTCGATAAACAATATTGGGTTTATGTTTTAAACTATGATATCTTAATTTCCAAAACACTTATGTAGTAAGTCTGGACCCTTTTTTTCTAGACTTGGTATTTTACATTAAGTCACCCAACCATCGTTGTTGACTTTTTCAACCCCTTCAAATGGTAAAAATACCCACAATTCTAAAATAACATAGAAGAATGATAACTCAGTATAAAAGAGTTAACAATTCTTTAGGAACAATTATTTCATTATAGCAAAGGGTAACAATCTTTAAAAATTATTACTAACTGTGCAAAAATTTGCGAAGTACTCTAGAACTGACAAACAATCTTCAGGCTGTTACTATTTACTATAGTACTTTCAAATTGTCACTTTATGCTTCAGTACTTTGTAGATTGTTTTTTTTTTTCTGGTCCTTAATTCAATGCTGGATATATTTTAGTATTTTAATAAATAGCTTTGGGGGGGTTTTAACATCGTTTAAGATTGTAATTGCAGATGCGTGAAAATCGTATTCCATATAGCACAATCATAAAGATCCAAAAATAGATTAATTACCGATGTTAGAGATCGATTACCAGCTCCGTCAGTTGCAGATTAGTAGCGACCGACAATTGGTAATCAGTATGACCTACGAATAAGTGCTAGGACTATTTATGTTCTACATAACAATACACGACTATTGATACTAGGAAAAAGATTAGAATAATATATTATCCATCTATCATAGATAATTATTTATCCCATTACAAGATATGTACATACCACTAGTCCATTGAGGTGTGCTATAACATTCGCCCCAATCATACAAGATATTGTCCGCTTTGCTCGTGTCCGCAGAAGGACTTCCCAGGAGGTCACCCATCCTAGTACTACTCTTGCCCGAGCATTTAACTACAGAGTTCTTATGGGATCCGTAGCGATACACGGATTTAAAATATGGCTACTATGTTTGGGAGGGGAGATTATATAAGTAGCTCAGGATCTCCTTCTCTCCAGGTGATGTCGGGCTAACTCGTGGCCTTGGACACCTCATTTCATCTATCTTGGCATCACAGTCTCAGAAGTCTTGGTTACACTACAAGAAATAGGTTCTTTACCGACGGACATTTTCATTCCCGTCGGTAATAATATACTTTTTACCAACGGTGACAATAATGTCCATCGGTATTATAACTTCGATTTTTTTAATTTTTTTTGCACATTTATTACCGACGGTCAAATATAATACGTCGATAAAATGGTTTATACCGACGGAACATATATCTCTGTCAGTACAATGAGTTTATACCGACGGACATATGTCCGTCGGTAAAACGTATATCTGTTTACCGACGGACATGTAATTTCCGTCGGCATAATGGCTTTATAACGACGGACAAATAACGTCCGTCGGTAAAATGTCACGACGAAACTCAGGGTAAAAATTGAGTCTCTGGAAAAAATAGAACCCTGAGTTTCGTCGTGATATTTTACCGACGGACGTTATTTGTCTGTCGGTATAAAGCCATTATGCCGACGGAAATTACATGTCCATCGGTAAAAATGCATACCGACGAAAATTACATGTCCATCGATAAAAATGCCACGATGAAACTCAGGGTAAAAACCGAGGCTCTGGAAAAAATAGAACCCTGAGTTTCGTCGTGATATTTTACCGACGGACGTTATTTGTCCGTCGGTATAAAGACATTATCCCGACGGAAATTAAATGTTCATCGATAAAAATGTCACGACGAAACTCAGGGTAAAAACCGAGTCTCTGGAAAAAATGGAACCCTGAGTTTCGCCGTCGATTTTTACCGATGGATATTTTTTTACCGTCGGTAAAAAGGTTATTTGTACCGACGGAATTAAAAATTTTCGTCGGTAAAAAGCCTGGTATAAATTACTTCCAGCGATCCCCTTCTGTTCTGTTTCGATCTGAATCTCTCTCTCTCTAAATCTCCCCGCCCCTCTCTCTCTCTCTCTCTAAATCTCCCCCCCTCCCCGGCCTCCCTCCTCCCCTCCCCGGCCTCCCTCGCGTCCCTCCGGCCGGCCACCCCTCCCCTCTCTTGCGCCTCTGATCGATCGGCGGTGAGCTCCTCCTCCTCCTCCTCCTCGTGGACACCGGTGATCCTCCTCCTCCTCCTCCTCCTCCCCCCGGTGAGCTCCTCCTCCTTGAATGCACATTGATTTTGCTTGAATTTGCACAATGAGTATTGCCTTGTGTTTAAATTGTAAAGGGTGGTTGTGAAACTTGCAAATCCCACTTGATTGTGTCTCTTTTCCTTCTGTTTTGGGTTTCTTTAGGGGCTAATCTTGGAAATGGTTCTAACGATAGATTTTGGAAGTTCCATCTCTTCATATTTTCTTCAAATGTTTATTTCAAATAATGTGAGTTTATTGAAAAATTATGGAAGGAACAAATGTTCTCTCTTCTCTCTCGCACTATCTGCCTCCACTTTGCATTAGCTTGCTTTGGTCTTTTAGATGAAGAGAGTTCGATCAACTTCTCTTGCATTAGTTGGTCAAACATTGCAGAAACTTTGGAGTCTAGGAATGGGTATTCCTTGGTCTCGAGTTCTTTAAGGGTATTCCGCGAAGGCACTAATTCAGTATTGTTCTTCTCGGCCTTTCCACCTAAAGGCTTAGAAGAGGAGGTGATGTTGACTACGTTCGCCTGTTTCGTTTTGGAGTCTGAAGGCTTATCCTTCTTTAAAGCTTTGGGAGTGGGGTCTTTGGATTTTGAATCTCCTCGAGTGGTAAGACTAAGCTCCATGTCATGGGCTTGCGTCACCAAATCCTTGGAGTGAGGCTTGATCTCTTAAGGATGTAAAGAAGACCCCAATGCATTCCTTGAATGCACATCTAATCTAAAATTGGATAAAATATAATATATTATGTTAATAGATTGTTGGATCTGGTTCTTAATGGATCTGTTGGCCTAAATCCATATCCAACTTGATAAGTAAACGGTTATCAGATTTGGATCGTTATCGGATTATCAGATAAAAAAAATTAGATCCATATCCGACTTAACAAATCGGATTTGGATCAAAATCCGACAATCTTGGTTAAGCCAAGCAACTCTGGATATGTCCCAAACGCATATGGCTAACTGGGTTTGTACGTAAGTGGTCTTAATTAAGCTAGAGACGACTCATGAGCATAGTTAAGCACCTCGACAGTCAGGTCATGGTCACAGGGAATGCCTAGCTAGATGTTAGATAACTATCTTACCCAAAAGCTTAAGATGGTTACGTGATATTAGAGTTTTGGTTTCTGCGAGGTCCTAGGTTCAAATTATGTTGCCTCCATTTGTTAATTTCAGTATTACCCCATCTATTTAATTCTCCACCTACCCGGGAACCGAAACCGAATTTGTACGTGCGGAGTCTTATAACATTGTTTGAAATTACTTCAGGTGTTGTATAGCCAGATAGACGAAGATGTCTTCGATCGATAAGAGTTGGATGCATAATTCGAATCGCATGAGCCAAGAGTATAGAGAAGGAGTCAGGAAATTTCTGGATTTTGCATTTGAGCGTCTTGTACCTCTTGATGGAAAAATTGTGTGTCCCTGTATAGACTGCGGAAGGGTGACTAGGAACGTTCGAGAGGAATGTGAGGTTGATCTGGTAATGTGTGGCATTGATATTAGCTATACCCGTTGGTTCTCGCACGGTGAGGAGCTAGATGCAGTCCCCATGGCAGCTCACGGTGAAACTGCAAACACAGTGATCGCTGATGATAATATTAATATAGACGATGACGATGACATGCAGGGTATGATACATGATTTGCAAGGTAGAATAGACACGGAAACACCGTCAGGTGATCAGCCCAATATTGAAGCGGACAAGTTCTACAGATTGCTTAAAGATGCCGAACAACCTCTATATCCGGGGTGTGAGAAGTTTTCAAAACTCTCTTTCACTGTAAAGCTTCTTCATTTGAAGTGCCTCAATGGTTGGAGTAATAAGTCATTTAATATATTGGTAGAGTTGCTGAAAGAGGCTTTTCCTATGGATGAGACAGTATCGAAATCATTCTATGAGGCGAAGAAGACAATTAAAGATCTCGGTCTGGGTTATGAGAAAATTGATGCATGCATGAACGATTGTATGTTGCACCGAAAAGAGTACGAACATGCGCGGTCATGCCATATATGCGGAGCAACGAGATATAAAGAGACGGATACCGAGTCTAGTACCAGTCGAAGGAAGAAAAATATATCTCCAAAGGTTCTCCTATACTTTCCGCTTAGGGACAGGCTTCAGAGGTTGTTTATGTCATCGAAGACTGCTGAGCACATGAGGTGGCATGCACAAGAACATACAGATGACGGGATTATGAGACATCCGACCGACTCTCTGACGTGGAAAGATTTTGATCATACCTATCCTGAATTCGCATGTGAAGTTTGCAATGTCAGGTTAGGGCTTGCTAGCGATGGCTTCAATCCCTTTGGGAATATGAGTGTGTCGTACAGCATTTGGCCAGTTGTCCTAGTTCTATACAATTTGTCTCCCTGGATGTGCTTAAAAAAGCCATACACAATGCTCTCCTTGCTCATTCCCGGACCCAGGTCGCCTGGTAATGATATTGACATTTACTTGCAGCCGTTGATTGAGGAGTTGAACGAGTTATGGGAAGTTGGGGCTGATACGTATGATGCCTCGTTGCGCCAGAATTTTCGGATGCATGCGGCACTTCTATGGACGATCAACGATTTTCCTGCATATGCCAACTTATCCGGGTGGAGTACTAAAGGAAAATTGGCATGCCCTATATGCAATAAGGAGACAGAATCATTACGGTTGAAGAACGGAGACAAGTTCTGTTATATGGGCCATCGAAGATTCCTTATTGACGGCTATAAGTGGAGGCAGAACAAAAGAGCGTTCAACGGCAAGAAAGAACTTGCAAAGGCCCCGGAGCAGCTTTCGGGGGTAGAAGTCTTGTGCGAATTGGATCAGCTTGATGCCGTGGCACTTGGGAAAGGTAAAAAGAAGAGAATGTATGAAGATTCTACGTGCGAGCATAACTGGAAGAAGAAGAGTATTTTCTTTAAACTACCGTACTGGAGCAGCCTACTCTTGCGGCATAACTTGGATGTCATGCATATCGAGAATAATGTGTGTGACAACATTATAGGAACACTGCTGAATCTCGACGGTAAGACGAAGGATAATCTTAAATCTCGTCTCGATCTTAAGGAGTTGGGCATCCGAAGATCACTTCATCCCCAAGAGATTGGGGATAAGTATGTGTTGCCAGTTGCATGCTACACCATGAGCTTACAGCAAAAGGCAGCCTTATGTGCATTCCTACGGTCTGTGAAAATGCCAGACGGTTATTCTTCGAATATCGCACGATGCGTATAAGAGAACGGCCGGAAGTTGTCTGAATTAAAGAGCCACGATTGTCATGTTCTTATGCAGCGATTGTTATCTCTTGCTATACGTGGGAATTTAACCGAACAGGTGTCCGGTCCGTTAATTGAGCTCAGCACTTTTTTTAGACAGTTGTGCTCGAAGGTACTTAGAGTGGACCAACTTGATCAGATGGAGAGGGATATTGCGATCACATTATGCAAGCTAGAGATGATATTTCCACCTTCCTTCTTTGATATCATGGTGCATTTGACCGTTCACTTGGCAAATGAGGCCAAACTCGGCGGCCTAGTTCATTACCGCTGGATGTATTTTATCGAGAGGTAATCGTCTCGTCTCATTCGCACAATATATTTGATCGTTCTTGATATATTCATCCAAATATTTTTTTCTCAAATTAGGTACTTGCGAACATTGAAATCATATGTTCGTAATAAAAGTCGTCCGGAGGGATCAATTGCTGAAGGATACCTAGCAGAAGAATGTCTAACATTCTGCTCAAGATACCTACATGGTATAGACACGCGATTCAATCAACTTGAGCGGAACTATGACGGTGGTCCAATAGACTTCGATGGGGGTCTGTCTATATTTGCCGAAATGGGTAGACCTGTAGGAGGAGGCAAAACCCATCGATTGTCTGTAGATGAGATTCAACAGGCACATATGTATGTGTTGCGCCAATATGATGAAGTGTGGCCATTTATTGAGTAAGCATTTTACGATTATTTACTCATTCTTTCAGTCCATTCATTAAGTATATATGCTAATTATAATCTAATTTATAACCTGTAAAACAGGAAGCATAAAGCCATCATTAATAATCGGGGTATTCGAAATTATCCCCAAATTCATGATCGTGAATTCCCCTCGTGGTTCGAGAAACATGTAAGTATTCACATCATTACTGAATTTTATTGACATCCATTACCGAACAATAATTATGTGTTCATATCATGAATGCCATGTGGTTATTATAGGCACAAGAGCTGCACGACAACCACGATCCGCTGATGAATGAGAATCTCTGGCGCTTATCTTGTAGTCCTTTGCAAGACGCAATATCGTACGATGGTTATATCGTGAACGATTATAGATTTCGGACGAAAGATAGTAAAAAATCACGAAGAACCCAAAATAGTGGGGTTGTCGTCAACGGTGAGCAAAAAGAATTAGAAAATATCGACTTCTACGGCGTCCTCAACGAGATTCTCGAGATTAAATTCCTTGGCCAAAATCGGATCGTATTATTCAAATACGATTGGTATGATGTTAATAATCGCGGGACTGGTTATAATGTCGACAAATACGGTTTTATCAGCATCAACACTGGCAAGAGATTGAATACCCAATATCAAGATCCATTCATTCTTGCCTCTCAAGCGGAACAGATATTTTATGCACCGGATAATACCTCTCCAGGTTAGCAAATTGTAGTCAGGTCACCACCCAGAGATTTTTATGACATGGGAGACAAGGATACGGGGGTCGTCGATGATGATTTGGATGCATACCAGAATGATGAGATAATCATTGTCGACACAGTGCACGACAAAAATGAAGATGTCGATAATATAAACTGAACAGCGAATGCAGATCAAATGATAGAAGAGGGATACGGTGAGAGTGACAGAGATAAGACAGAAAATGACTAGACTGT
This sequence comes from Chamaelirium japonicum, assembly GCA_947650365.1. Lineage (NCBI taxonomy): Eukaryota > Viridiplantae > Streptophyta > Magnoliopsida > Liliales > Melanthiaceae > Chamaelirium > Chamaelirium japonicum. The sequence continues at coordinate 41,414,692 of OX393558.1, forward strand.
ATGTAAATCAAATTGTTTCATATTTAAATCAAATTGTTTCATATATAAATCATATTGTTTCATATGTATATCATATTAATTTATACTGTTTCATATGTAAATCAAACTGTTTCATATGTAAATCATACCGTTTCATATGTAAATCAAACTGTTTCATATTGTTTCATAAATCATACTGTTTCATATGTAAATCAAACTGTTTCATATTGTTTCATATGTAAATGTTACTGTTTTATATGTTAATTAAACTGTTTCAGATGGCATCACGGTCATATATTCGTAGAGGCAGTGGTGGGGTATCTCGGAGCGCTCCAGCTGCCACCCCAGGGTCCGAGGCCGAGTCGTCCGGATCTGGTAGTGCTGTTCCTCTCTCCACACCAGCTCCTGATGTGGTCGTAGCCTCCGGAGCTTCGAGCAGTGCTCAGCACTCGGCTGCAGGGTCTACGCCCACATGTAATGTTTAGATCTAAAGTTTTATACATGTTGTAAATACTTCTTCAGTACTGATGTATATTTTATTTGCAGGATCGAGGATCACCAGGCACGTAGGCGACCGGGGCGTGACGACGGCCCGACACTTGTCGACCTTATGCGAGCCGCTTTCTCTACAGTGGAGCAGCAGGACCTTTATGGGCGAGCACGCTTCTGACACTGCCACGTGGGTCGGTATTATAGTACGGGAGGAGAGGAATGCCCCGATTGTGGGGTTAAGGGGGTGGAAGAACATTGATGCATCCTATAAGGAGAGGATGTATCAGCAGTTTTTGGTACGTTAGTTTCATTAAAGCATTTTAGAATAATATCGTACTTCTTTATAATTTGATTTGATAAAATGACTTGTTTCTAAATTTACAGGAAAAATTTAAATGGGAGAACATGGAAACCGACACCCATCGGGAGGACTTGTGGAAGATGATAGGTGAGCGGTACAGGGATTACCGTCACGAGCTCTACCAGCTCTACGGTTACTTGGTCGGCCAGCCGGCTGAGGCGGTACAGGCTGCGGCCGGGACGAGAGACGCGCCACCGCTACACGTTCTACAGTTTTTGGTCGCTCACTGGGCCACCCCTCACTTTCAGGTATAATTATAATTTTGTTGATTCGTACTTGTTTTAATGTTATACTAAAAATTTGTATTGATGTTTCAAAATTTAATCGATTGACACAGGCGAGTTCACGTAAAGGCAAGCAGAATAGAAGTGCCTCGACGACACCTGCTCCAGTAAAGGGGAGGACCTCCATGCCCTAGCTTGCCCAGCAGCTGGTAAATGATACAAACATTGTTATTATTTAAAGCTCTATACATGTTATATTAACTCATCTATTTATTTTATATGTCCAACAGACACAGTCCTTGGGCCACGAGCCTAATAGGATTGACCTTTTTGAGGCCTCTAGGAGGCGGCGTACCGATGGGTCATTTCTGGACGACAGGGTTGCCTCGCAAGTGGTAAGTAATTAAATTACTGTTAATATATTCTTATACGTATGCCATAAAATATCATTGAATATCATTGGTTATTTTCATATAGGAGAGGATGCGACTTCTGGTGACCCCGTCGGGCGAGGCCGGCTCCTCCTCCAGCTCAGTATCTGTCGACTCAGCGATGGATACTGTGTTGAGACCTTCCACGCACGGCCGTGTCCTCTGTACGGGCCTTGGAGTCACGCCCTCCTCCTACTTTGGACGAGAGGGTATGCGCTCGAGGGCACGGGACACCCAGACCGGTGCTCTCACTCAGTTGCAGTCTGCACTAGACGTGGAGCGAGAGCAGAGGCAGGCCCTCGAGCAGAGGGTCGAGGCGGAGCAAGAGCAGAGGCAGGCCCTCGAGCAGAGGGTTGAGGCGGAGAAGAAGGCCCTCGATGAGGAAAGAGAAGCTCGCAGGGAACTGGAGCGTCGACTTAATGACTTCATAAGCCGGTCTAGCGGTGGCTCATGCTCATGATCAGGTACTTACTAATCCTTATAATATTAGTAAAAAATATGAATCTTACTAATTTGAGTTTAGATCATATTATCACATTTATGATTTTCCAACACTTAGATTCTAAATCGATAAATCGGAGCTAAAATTGGTCAAATATCCAATTAAATCTCGCTCGCAAGTCCGAAATACGGAATAATTCCAACTTCGAATTATCGGATGCCGATCCGATGACGATCCGATCGAATCCAAACCTATTTCAAATCCGAAACACGCTAACTTATAATTTTCCAACACTTAGACTCTAAATCGGTGAATCGGATCGTAAATTGGTCAAATATCCAATTAGAACTCGCTCCCAAGTCCAAAATATGGAATAATTCCAAGTACAAATTATCGGATGCCGATCCGATGACGATCCGATCGAATCCAAACCTATTTCAAATCCAAAACAAGCTAACTTATGATTTTCCAACACTTAGACTCTAAATCGGTGAATCAGAGCGTAAATTGGTCAAATATCCAATTAGAACTCGCTCGCAAGTCCAAAATACGGAATAACTCCAAGTTTGAATTATCGGATGTCGATCCGATGACGATCCGATCAAATACAAACCTATTTCAAATCCGAAACACGCTAATTTATGATTTTCCAACACTTAGACTCTAAATCGGTGAATCGGAGCGTAAATTATTCAAATATCCAATTAGAACTCGTTCGCAAGTCCGAAATACAGAATAATTCCAAGTACGAATTATCGGATGCCGATCCGATGACGATCCGATCGAATCCAAACCTATTTCAAATCCGAAACACGCTAACTTATGATTTTCCAACACTTAGACTCTAAATCGGTGAATCAGAGCGTAAATTGGTCAAATATCCAATTAGAACTCGCTCTCAAGTCCGAAATATGGAATAATTCCAAGTACAAATTATCGGATGCCGATCCGATGACGATCCGATCGAATCCAAACCTATTTCAAATCCAAAACAAGCTAACTTATGATTTTCCAACACTTAGACTCTAAATCGGTGAATCAGAGCGTAAATTGTTCAAATATCCAATTAGAACTCGCTCGCAAGTCCGAAATAAGGAATAATTCCAAGTACGAATTATCGGATGCCAATCCGATGACGATCCGATCGAATCCAAACCTATTTCAAATCCGAAACACGCTAACTTATGATTTTCCAACACTTAGACTCTAAATCGGTGAATCGGAGCGTAAATTGGTCAAATATCAAATTAGAACTCGCTCGCAAGTCCGAAATACGGAATAATTCCAACTTCGAATTATCGGATGCCGATCCGATGACGATCCGATCGAATCCAAACCTATTTCAAATTCGAAACACGCTAACTTATGATTTTCCAACACTTAGACTCTAAATCGGTGAATCGGATCGTAAATTGGTCAAATATCCAATTAGAACTTGCTCGCAAGTTCGAAATACGGAATAATTCCAAGTTCGAATTATCGAATGCTGATCCGACGATCCGATGATGATCCGATCAAATCCAAACCTATTTCAAATCCGAAACACGCTAACTTATGATTTTCCAACACTTAGACTCTAAATCGAAGAATCGGAGCGTAAATTGGTCAAATATCCAATTAGAACTCGCTCGCAAGTCCGAAATACGGAATAATTCCAAGTTCGAATTATCGAATGCCGATCCGATGACGATCCGATCGAATCCAAACCTATTTCAAATCCGAAACACGCTAACTTATGATTTTCCAACACTTAGACTCTAAATCGGTGAATCGGAGCGTAAATTGTTCAAATATCCAATTAGAACTCGCTCGCAAGTCCAAAATACAGAATAATTCTAAGTACGAATTATCAGATGTCGATCCGATCATGATCTGATCGAATCCAAACCTATTTCAAATCCGAAACACGCTAACTTATGATTTTCCAACACTTAGACTCTAAATCGGTGAATCAGAGCGTAAATTGGTCAAATATCCAATTAGAACTCGCTCGCAAGTTCAAAATACGAAATAATTCCAAGTACAAATTATCGGATGCCGATCCGATGACGATCCGATCGAATCCAAACCTATTTCAAATCCAAAACAAGCTAACTTATGATTTTCCAACACTTAGACTCTAAATCGGTGAATCAGAGCGTAAATTGGTCAAATATCCAATTAGAACTCGCTCTCAAGTCCGAAATATGGAATAATTCCAAGTACAAATTATCGGATGCCGATCCGATGACGATCCGATCGAATCCAAACCTATTTCAAATCCAAAACAAGCTAACTTATGATTTTCCAACACTTAGACTCTAAATCGGTGAATCAGAGCGTAAATTGTTCAAATATCCAATTAGAACTCGCTCGCAAGTCCGAAATAAGGAATAATTCCAAGTACGAATTATCGGATGCCGATCCGATGACGATCCGATCGAATCCAAACCTATTTCAAATCCGAAACACGCTAACTTATGATTTTCCAACACTTAGACTCTAAATCGGTGAATCGGAGCGTAAATTGGTCAAATATCAAATTAGAACTCGCTCGCAAGTCCGAAATACGGAATAATTCCAACTTCGAATTATCGGATGCCGATCCGATGACGATCCGATCGAATCCAAACCTATTTCAAATTCGAAACACGCTAACTTATGATTTTCCAACACTTAGACTCTAAATCGGTGAATCGGATCGTAAATTGGTCAAATATCCAATTAGAACTTGCTCGCAAGTTCGAAATACGGAATAATTCCAAGTTCGAATTATCGAATGCTGATCCGACGATCCGATGATGATCCGATCAAATCCAAACCTATTTCAAATCCGAAACACGCTAACTTATGATTTTCCAACACTTAGACTCTAAATCGAAGAATCGGAGCGTAAATTGGTCAAATATCCAATTAGAACTCGCTCGCAAGTCCGAAATACGGAATAATTCCAAGTTCGAATTATCGAATGCCGATCCGATGACGATCCGATCGAATCCAAACCTATTTCAAATCCGAAACACGCTAACTTATGATTTTCCAACACTTAGACTCTAAATCGGTGAATCGGAGCGTAAATTGTTCAAATATCCAATTAGAACTCGCTCGCAAGTCCAAAATACAGAATAATTCCAAGTACGAATTATCAGATGCCGATCCGATCATGATCTGATCGAATCCAAACCAATTTCAAATCCGAAACACGCTAACTTATGATTTTCCAACACTTAGACTCTAAATCGGTGAATCGGAGCGTAAATTGGTCAAATATCCAATTAGAACTCGCTCGCAAGTCCAAAATACGAAATAATTCCAACTTCGAATTATCAGATGCCGATCCGATGCCAATCCATTCGAATCCAAACCTATTTCATATCCGAAACACGCTAACTTATGATTTTCCAACACTTAGACTCTAAATCGGTGAATTAGATCGTAAATTGGTCAAATATCCACTTAGAACTCGCTCGCAAGTCCGAAACACGAAATAATTCCAACTTCGAATTATCGGATGCCGATCCGATGACGATCCGATCGAATCCAAACCTATTTTATATCCGAAACACGCTAACTTATGATTTTCCAATACTTAGACTCTAAATCGGTGAATCGGAGCGTAAATTGGTCAAATATCCAAGTAGAATCGCAAGTCCGAAATACGGAATAATTCCAAGTTCGAATTATCGGATGCCGATCTGATGACGATCCGATCGAATCCAGACCTATTTCAAATCCGAAACACGCTAACTTACGATTTTCCAACACTTAGACTCTAAATCGGTGAATCGGAGCGTAAATTGGTCAAATATCCAATTAGAACTCGCTCACAAGTCCGAAATACGGAATAATTCCAACTTCGAATTATCGGATGCAGATCCGATGACGATCCGATCGAATCCAAACCTATTTCATATCCGAAACACACTAACTTATGATTTTCCAACACTTAGACTCTAAATAGGTGAATCGGATCGTAAATTGGTCAAATATCCAATTAGAACTCGCTTGTAAGTTCGAAATATGGAATAATTTCAAGTTCGAATTATCGGATGCCGATCTGATGACGATCTGATCGAATCCAAACCTATTTCAAATCCAAAACACGCTAACTTATGATTTTCCAACACTTAGACTCTAAATCGGTGAATCAGAGCGTAAATTGGTCAAATATCCAATTAGAACTCGCTCGCAAGTCCGAAATACGGAATAACTCCAAGTTTGAATTATCGGATGTCGATCCGATGACGATCCGATCAAATACAAACCTATTTCAAATCCGAAACACGCTAATTTATGATTTTCCAACACTTAGACTCTAAATCGGTGAATCGGAGCGTAAATTATTCAAATATCCAATTAGAACTCGTTCGCAAGTCCGAAATACAGAATAATTCCAAGTACGAATTATCGGATGCCGATCCGATGACGATCCGATCGAATCCAAACCTATTTCAAATCCGAAACACGCTAACTTATGATTTTCCAACACTTAGACTCTAAATCGGTGAATCGGAGCGTAAATTGGTCAAATATCCAATTAGAACTCGCTCGCAAGTCCAAAATATGGAATAATTCAAACTTTGAATTATCGGATGCCGATCCGATGACGATCCGATCGAATCCAAACCAATTTCATATCCGAAACATGCTAACTTATGATTTTCCAACACTTAGACTCTAAATCGGTGAATAGGATCGTAAATTGGTCAAATATCCAATTAGAACTCGCTCGCAAGTCCGAAATACGGAATAATTCCAAGTTCGAATTATCGGATGCCGATCCGATGACGATCTGATCGAATCCAAACCTATTTCAAATCCGAAACACGCTAACTTATGATTTTCCAACACTTAAACTCTAAATTGGTGAATCGGAGCGTAAATTGGTCAAATATCCAATTAGAACTCGCTCGCAAGTCCGAAATACGGAATAATTCCAAGTACGAATTATCGGATGACGATCCGGTGACGATCCGATCGAATCGAAACCTATTTCAAATCCGAAACACGCTAACTTATGATTTTCCAACACTTAGACTATAAATCGACGAATCGGAGCGTAAATTGGTCAAATATCCAATTAGAACTCGCTCGCAAGTCCGAAATACAGAATAATTCCAAGTTCGAATTATCGGATGCCGATCCGATGATCCGATGACGATCCGATCGAATCCAAACCTATTTCAAATCCGAAACACGCTAACTTATGATTTTCTAACACTTAGACTCTAAATCGGTGAATCGGAGCGTAAATTGGTCAACTATCCAATTAGAACTCGCTCGCAAGTCCGAAATACGGAATAATTCTAAGTTCGAATTATCGGATGCCGATCGGATGACGATCCGATCGAATCCAAACCTATTTCAAATCCGAAACACGCTAACTTATGATTTTCCAACACTTAGACTCTAAATCGGTGAATCGGAGCGTAAATTGTTCAAATATCCAATTAAAACTCGCTCGCAAGTCCAAAATACAGAATAATTCCAAGTACGAATTATCGGATGTCGATCCGATGACGATCCGATCGAATCCAAACCTATTTCATATCCGAAACACACTAACTTATGATTTTCCAACACTTAGACTCTAAATCGGTGAATCGGAGCGTAAATTGGTCAAATATCCAATTAGAACTCGCTCGCAAGTCCGAAATACGGAATAATTCCAACTTTGAATTATCGGATGTCGATCCGATGACGATCCGATCGAATCCAAACCTATTTCATATCCGAAACACGCTAACTTATGATTTTCCAACACTTAGACTCTAAATCGGTGAATCGAATCGTAAATTGGTCAAATATCCAATTAGAACTCGCTCGCAAGTCCGAAATACAGAATAATTCCAAGTACGAATTATCGGATGCCGATTCGATGACGATCCGATCGAATCCAAACCTATTTCAAATCCGAAACACGCTAACTTATGATTTTCCAACACTTAGACTCTAAATCGGTGAATCGGATCGTAAATTGGTCAAATATCCAATTAGAACTCGCTCGCAAGTCCGAAATACGGAATAATTCCAAGTTCGAATTATCGGATGCCGATCCGATCGAATGCAAACCTATTTCAAAGCTGAAACACGCTAACTTATGATTTTTTAACGCTTAGACTCAGTTATAGATATAAACTATTTTTTTAACAAATACATGTTAATTGCAGGAGCAGGGCGGCGTTAGGGGATCGATGAGAGCACCAGCGTCGGTGGCGGGCCGTGTGGGGTGGTTGAGATAGGGCATGTATCATCTCTCCGTTTTGGATTGTGTAAATATTATTTTGTAATATGTGATTATTTTTTGTTCTTGTCTATAATTGTCGGGTATTAATTGTTATAATTGTCGGGTATTAATTGTTATAATTGTCTGGTATTGTGGTAATATTTGATAATTTGTTGTAATATTTTATCAATTTAGGTAATATTTGATAAATTGTGGTAATATTTGATAAATTGTGGTAATATATTGTGGTATTGTTGTAAATCACAGGAATTAAATAACATTATTTAGGTAAATTTATTTTAAAAAAAAAAAATACTTATTACCGACGAAAATTAATTATTCCGTCGGTAATAAAGTTTTTACTTTTTCTTAAATTATTAATAATTTGCCGACGGAATATTAGATCCGTCGGTAATATATATATTATTACCGACATGAAGATATATAGCCGTCGGTAATATATATATTATTACCGACGGTAACTATAGTAACCGTCGGTACAATGTTGATATATTACCGACGGATATTTTATTCCGTCGGCAATAATATATTATATTTATTTTTAATTGTTTAAAGATTACCGACGGATTTAATATTACCGTCGGTATTAATTATTTTTACCGACGGTAATATTTAGTCCGTCGCATTGTTTTCCCGACACCTTTTTTCCCGACGGCCAGCGACGGAAATTTCTTCTGTCGCTATAAAATATTACCGACGGAAACTTAATATTACCGACGGATATTGTCCGTCGGTAATAACTGTTTTTTTTGTAGTGTTATTAGCCATTGGATCTTGATCGTCATAATCCACCCCTTTAAGGGTCACACATCCACATATAAGGTTAGACCCCCGTCGCGAGGAGAACTGACTCTGATACTATTTTTTAAGGTTAGACCCCCGACGTCGAGCTAGGATCTTCTGCTGAGCAGATTGAGGGAAAAACCCTGCGACCACAACACTTCGAACACAAAACTGCTTGCTGCCGAAAACCCCCTATGCACCGAGGGAAGGGAGGGGGGCCAGATCCCACCATCGAGGAGGAACGGACCTAAGGTCCGACCTCCCCAGAGCCACCATCGTCATCTGAGGAGGCCGAGTGAGCGTTCGACGAAACTCTAACCAAAGGAAAAATGAGACAGTGCTCTTAGGCAAGGCGAGAAAGGAAAAATTGAGACCTCCCCTTTAATCATATAAACCCAACTCGTTTGCCAAGCCCGGTTCCGGCCCTTTGACATATAAAGGTCGGGTTGGGCCTTTGGAAGGGCTTTAATGGGCGGGGTGCCCTCTTGGAAGGGCCTAATTGATAGGCTTAGATCCTGGCCCTACCTTGATATTAATCCCTACGTTGAGGTGATAATTTTTTTTTTGGTAACCAGATTGCACTAATAGACCATAATAGTTACATAAGTGTTTTGACACCCAACGAGCATAACAAAAAAGGCTGCAATCGTCTCGAGCACGCCGCATAGCGTCTAGAGGGAAGATGGAGGTCCAAAAACCCAACAAACCTATTGTCCAAGCACTACCGGCGAACCAATCAGCCACTGAGTTGTCTTCCCGGTGGATATGGGATATCCTGATGCTCCCATGCCTCTGGCACATATATTCGCAATCTTGAAGAAGAGGGGACGAGATGGGAGCTGAAGGCAATTGTGAGATCACACTTTTAGAGTCTCCCTCGATCCACGAAGCATGTCTCGGAAAATAGGTTGAAGCAGCATGGAGACCTTCCCATAGACCCCTAGTTTCTACCACCTGCACAGAAGAGATAATTAGATATACATCTCTGGCTACCAAAATTGACTCGTTTGGGTAAAATTGACTCGTTTGACTACCAAAATTGACTCGTTTGGATTTATCTTTCTCTCTCTCTCTCTCAGGGTAAATTGCATAAAGGCCATCTATAGTTTAACCTATTATCACTTACACACCCTCATGTTTAAAACCTTACAAATGCCCCCTATTATCACTTACACACCCTCATGTTTAAAACCTTACAAATGCCCCGTATAGTTTGAAAAACACTCACTTGCACCCTATGCGTATGGGTTTTCAAACTAAAGGGAGAATTTATAGGGTTTTAAACATGAGGGGTGTAAGTGATAATAGGTCAAACTACAGGGGTCTATGTGTAATTCACCCTTTATTTTATATGGAAGGATGTTTGATAGATCATAGGGGATGAAATCGAAGCCACTTCATGGTAAAGCTACTGAAACTGAAACCAGAGGTTGCATGAAATCTCCGATAACCCAAGGCCAAGGAAGTAGACTCCATGCCAGGTGATGGGTTAGCCCTCGAGGGTTGCAAGGGAAGCAAGAGAGGTCATGGGTCTCACCCGCAACCCTAAGCCCACATGCAAGTAACTGGAACTCTAAGGTTCTAGCACGAACTTGGGTACAGAAACCTCCAAAACAGGGAGAAAAAAACCCATCTAGCCACCAATCAATGTGTGTTCATTGCTTTTTTTTTTTTTTTTTTTTGGTTCATTGCATTGCAAGGGGATGGTCACAATCGGTACCAGTGTAAACCAAGAACCGCCACATCGGCGGGGAGTACCAGGAGGCACAAGACCCATAGACGACCTACCCATGGTCAAAAGCAAAGGAGACCGCCCCTCAGTGGGACACCAAAGTACCAAACCACGACGAGGTTGGAGAACAAAACCACAACAAGGCGGGGAAGCACCAACGCTTGCGCACAGAAACAAGACTTAAAAAAAAGGAGGATGAACAACCACACCCAAAAAAGGAACCAAAATCTAGCGAACCTCGGCCGTCACCAGCAGCACGTACATGTACAACAAGAAAGGAGTTGGGGTCGCTGTCGAGCCACCACGCTTTCTCCGACCTCCGCCGTCACGTCAGGCCATGCCACCTGTCGCCGCTCGCCGCCCAAGGATGTGGTCTGAACATCCACCGGTGGAGAGCCTCAATGCCGGTGCTAGATCCAACCGTTTCTGCAACAACCGACCAACAGACAACCCCCGACACCGAGCTAGGAGCTTCAGCTGAGTAGAGGAAAAAAAACCCTATGACCCTAGCGCTTTGAACACAATATCGACGGCTGCCGAAAACCCCCTACGCATAGAGGGAAGGAAGGGGGGCAAGATCCCACCCTCGAGGAGGAACATAACCAAGGCCCAGCCTCCCCGGAGCCACTGGTGGCGTCCGAGGAAGCCGAGCGAGCGTTCGACGAACCCTAACCAAAGGAAAAATGTGATGGTGCTCCAAGGCTAGGCGAGAAAGGGAAAATGAAAAATAAGACCGCCCCTTTAATCTGATGAACCCAACTCCTGGCCGGCCAGAAAACACCAAGCCCGGTCCCAGCCCTTTGACTTAAAAGGTTGGGCCGGGGCGGGCCAATTGAAGGGCTTTAACGGGTCGGGTGTCTTCATGGGAGTGCCTTAATTAACAACAGGCCTAGATCCAGGCCCCCTACATTGATATTAATCCATACGCTGAGGTGATAATCGAACATACTTATCGATCCAGCAAATTCCCCCAAGCAGCAAAAATGCCTTGGAGATTTCTTATTCACTCACAATGGATATGTTAGACCCATTTATAGTATAGCTTTGAAGAGTAATTTAAATGCACCCCATATAGTGCATGCACCAATCCAATCTTGTCTCTCTATATATATGAAGGGCATGGATGGAGCGGCAGTATGTGCTCCAAATCCATGGCTTCATACCTACTCTCTGCGTTGTTCCTCCTCATATGCCTCTCTCCATGCCCATGTGTATGGAAGAGAACTGCATGGCCTTGAGCGAGAGAGCAAGTTCAGCCTCCACAATGACTCCAACGTCACCCCCATGCAGGTTCATATACTCTCTCTCTCTCTCTCTCTCTCTCTCTCTCTCTATATATATATATATATATATATATATATATATATATATATATTTGCCCGGGCCCTAAGGGTCTAAAAATCTTCAGCCCTAGCCTAGCCCAGCCCTTTGAGGGCTTAGGCCGAACCCGGGCAAATATAAAGATGTTTGGCTACTGAAGTTAATCCAAGCCACTTCCTGGTGAAGCTACAGAAACTGAAACTGAAACTGAAACTGAAAGTAGAGGTTGCATGAAATCTCCGATAACCCAAGGCCAAGGAAGTAGACTCCATGCCAGGTGATGGGTTAGCCTTCGAGGGTTGCAAGGGAAGCAAGAGAGGCCATGGCTCTCACCGGCAACCCTAAGCCCACATACAAGTAACTGGAGCTGTAAGGTTTTAGCACGAACATGCACACCCATCGCCGGACCTCTCTCTCTCTCTCTCTCTCTCTCTCTCTCTCTCTAAAACGGATTCTGCATGCATCGATGATCAATTGATATCTAGAGGCAAATTCCCCCACGCAGCAAAAAAGATTTCTCATTCACTCACAATGGATAATGGATTAGATTTCGACCCCATTTAAAGCACTGCTTTAAAGAGTGTAATTTAAATGAAAGGATTTATGAGAGAAGGATTCTGCATGCACGGATGATCGACCATGATAATTGAGTAGATTTCCACCACATATTTTCCATGCATGCCCCCATTTATAGCAAGATATTTCAACCCACATAGAGTGCATGTACCAATCGAATCTCGTCTCTCTCTCTATATAGATGAAGGGCATGGATGGAGCCGCAGTATGTGCTCCAAATCCATGGCTTCAAACCTACTCTCTGTGTTGTTCCTCCTCATATGCCTCTCTCGCCATGCCCATGTGTATGGAAGGGACCTGCATGGCCTTGAGCGAGAGAGCAAGTTCAGCCTCCACAATGACTCCAACGTCACCCCCATGCAGGTTCTCTCTCTCTCTCTCTCTCTCTCTCTCTCTCTCTCTCTCTCTCTCTCTATATATATATATATATATATATATATATATATATATATATATATATATATATATATATATATATATATATATATAGAGGGCTGTTAGGTTGCGCTGTGCGCTGCGGGGGAGAACTTGCGCTGCGGAGTTGTGGCCGTCCGATCGAAGTTGATCGAACGGCAATTCGAAATCCCGCTTCCGATATCGCAGTGAAACCTTGACCGTCTGATCCCCTACAGCTAGCCGTTTGATCCCGTGCAGCCCACTCCGCCCGGCCTTTCATCAGTCCGTTCGATTCCCATCCGTTGGATCGATGGGAAACGAACGGCTAGCATTGATTTTCGCTGTTACTGTAGCGGCTACAGTAACAGCGAAAACATTTCTATCCGTTGGATTCCCATCGATCCAACGGATGGGAATCCAATTCACACACAAATGGGCCGGGTGATTCTCATCCGTTGGATCGATAGGCATCCAACGGTTAGAAATGTTTTTCGCTGTTACTGTAGCCGCTACAGTAACAGCGAAAATCATTTCTACCCATTGGATTCCCATCGATCCAACGGATGGGAATCCAATTCACACACAAATGGGCCGGGTGATTCCCATCCGTTGGATCGATGGAATCCAACGGTTAGAAATGTTTTTCGCTGTTACTGTAGCCGCTACATTAACAGCGAAAATCAATGCCAGCCGTTCGATTCCCATCGATCCAACGGATGGGAATCGAATCTACTGATGAAAGGCCGGGCGGAGTGGGCTGCACGGGATCAGACGGCTGGCTATAGGGGATCAGACGGTCACGGTTTCACTGCGATATCGGAAGCGGGATTTCGAACTGTCGTTCGATCAACTTCGATCGGACGGCCACAACTCCGCAGCGCAATTTCTCCCCCGCAGCGCACAGCGCAACGTAACATCCCTCTATATATATATATATATATATATATATATATATATATATATATATATATATATATATATATATATATATATATATATATATATATATATATATATATATATATATATATATATATATATATATATATATATCTCTCTCATTATTGCATATACATAAAGGTAAATCAATATTTATGTGTAAGCACTGCACGGTGCTTTTTATCTTTCAACCAAGGTAGATATCTCGCTTGCACATTTCACTAACATGTTGATAGGAGTGATTGATATATAGAAAGAGCTGGCTTCCCCTACAAAGAATTTTGTTGAGAAAGCTCCACAAAGCAGTTTACTTTCAAAAGATGGAGGATATTCCAGAGGACAATCTCTCGTCGAAAGATATCTGAATAAAGAGTCACAAATGGATAGACCACTACCAAGTTTTAGAGAACAATATCCTTTCAATTATGAATCTCGTAATGCAAGTTCTCAAATTACACATCATGTAAGTGGTTTCACATACATTCCATGTAATTTAACTTTATTTGGTTTTTTTATTTATGAACCTCGTACCTTTTTTTTTATTTGAAACTTGCACCGTTTCATTATTATGATGATATTTATAGTACTTATTGAGCATTATATGTGGAATGATTTTTACTCAATAATATTTTCAATGACCTCAAATCTAGCGAAAGTTTATAAAATATATTAAAAAGTTATCTATTATACTTTATTTTCGTTATCAATTGTTATTAACCAAATAATCTATCTTGCTCTGTGTGTGTGTGTAGGGTAGTCCACTATCTGCCAACCAACATATGCTTGGATTTTAATCATAAGCACCGAGTTGGGTGATTTGATTTGCGATTATGTTTAGTTCTTGATTCTTAATCTATGCTCAACATTCTTAGCAAAAGAACTAAGAGTTCATGATAAGTCAAAAGGCTTATGTCAAAAGACTAATCCCGGCCATTTGTTGGGATAAAACTTAACCTTGTTAATTATTTTTCTTTTAATTTTCTTGTGGCTTTTTGAATTGTATAACATTGCACGTTGTCTTCCATGATATTGATATTATTAAGAACTTCATTATCTTCTATTAATTCAACACTTTTCTCATTCAACCTTTCATTTTATGTGTAGTGGGCAACATATCAGTCAATGAAGGGTGAGTACTATGGTACAAAAGCAACTATAAACATATGGAGTTTGCAAAATATCAAATCCCCTCATATAAGTGAAGCTGTAATTTGGGTTTTTAATAGAGGCGACTCACCTGAAAGTACAAATGTAATAGAAGCAGGCTGGCATGTAAGTATTGTATGTTTACTTGTTATTTAAACTTAAATTATCTCTATATAATGCTACCTGATATTTTATTCGACAATCTATAATATTTCAGGTACATCCTGCATTGTATAATGATAACTTTGCACATTTTTTTATATTTTGGACCGTAAGTAAACAAAATTTAAATATGCTATCCTCCACTATAACGTTTTATGTTAAGTTATTTAATTTGTTTTTTATCATAACAGGCGGATGGCTTTCAAAAGACAGGTTGCTATAATCTTGATTGCTCAGGTTTTGTGCATACGAATCATTCTCTATTAGTCCCAGGACATAGATTGGAACCAACATCCATTTTTGATGGAGCACAATATTATATCACTCTCAAAATATATAAGGTAATGTGAGAAAGAGTTAATTGATTTACTAATCTATATCTAATATTGTAATCTTTGAAAACTTGCTAGTAACTTGCACTATTTCTTGATGCTCATATCTTAATTTGATTCTATAAGTAGATTATAGCAATCATCTGTTTGTGATGAAAACTAAATTCAATATCTAATACAAATCATATTGGTTCTTGATCTTGATCTCTTTAGAAGGATAATTATGCTCCTCTTAACATATAAATTTGATACGTATTTTCGATGTTAGATTACAATTCTATTTTTTAGTGATACTAGATAACTCGTTATATAAGTAACATTTGATGTTATTCTAAGAATGTTGTAGGTAATTACAGTATTATAGCAAATAAATAAAATAAATATATAAACAAATATCTATATCTATTGGATTAGAAGTGGTCTAAAATTTTCTTATAGTAAAAAACAAAAACATTAGAATCTACAGTAAGAAACCATATTGTGTATGTGTATTTTGGTTTTTGCATACTGGTTTATTTCATGAACAATAAATAAATATATACAAACTTTTATTAAGCTAATAGATTTTCGATAAAAGTTAATCAAATATTAGGTTTTTTTTATCTTATCATCATTAATTATAATACATATAGTTTATATTTATAGAGTCCCTATCTTGTTTTGTTATAAAAATAAATCATGTTTCAATTATGTCTATTTTTATTCTAGTATAATAATTTAAAAAAAAATTCCTAGATAAGAGTCAATATTTTCAACGTACTCCTGGATTGAATGATATTAATCAACATAGGTTATATAGGAAGTAAACACCCATGAACATTTTAGAGACCTTTGGTAGTTAAAGCATAATATTAAGGATCGATATACTAATTTTGTATAATAGACTAAACTTTTTATTTCAAAACTACTATGAACAAATTTAAGTTTTCTAATTTAAATTTTATAAATTTATTCTTTTTTATTTAATCAAATAACTCTTTAGTTTTTAAAATTTTTAGAAAACTTTTGCATAATTGACACTCTTCATCAGCTAAAGAAAAGCCCTTAAGTATGTTACTCTAATTTGTGGTCTCTAAACCTTATGCCATATGCGTCACTGATGCATTACCAAAAAAAAGAAAGCGACACCAATTACTTACACGTGAACTCAAACTATTTACAATATCCATATGATGTGAGTGTGTCTCCTTTTTTTGAACAATGATGTAAGTGTGTCTTATGTTTTGCCAAATATTTGATCTAATAATTAAATCCATTCTCAACAAATTATTTGTAAAGACAATAAAGGCTCTCTAAATCATAATTGACCCCTAGAAGTGACTTTTCAATTTGAGATAACTACACAAGTTAAGTGATTTTTCAATTTGAAAACTACTTATTGCTAAAAACAATTACTAGTCGTACTTAAGACTTTCAATATATTACAATTGAATTATTATTGGTCATACCATGTCAATAATAAACTAAAAATATATTATTATTCCAATTGAAGAGACATTAAATATTATTATTCATTTTCATCTTTATTAAGATGCAAGGAAGGTGGATAATCATATCTTTTATGCCCTATGATCCAAGTTTAATTCTTCATCTTATGAACTAGGATCACTGTATTTAAGAAAAGATAATATAACAGTATTTAAAAGGGTTTTTTTTCCCTTTCTATATCATAAGTAACAAGTCATGTCTGATCTATTTGGTTTCTGTTCATTCAAATATTGTTTTGTTTTATTTCAAGCTAAGTATCTTGTTATTTTCTTTTGTTCATATTAAAATCTTTCTTGCTTGATTTCATGACAGGATCCACAAACTGGAGATTGGTTATTGTTTGAAGGAAGTGGAGATGCCAAAAACTTTGTAGGCTATTGGCCGAAAACTCTCTTTACCAATCTAGCTAATAGTGCTTCCGGTATTTCTTGGGGCGGAGTTGTTACATTTAGCCAACCCAAAACGAGCCCTCCAATGGGAAGTGGTAATTTTCCTATCGATGGTGAAGGAAAAGCAGCATCATTTAAGCATCTCCAATATGTTAACGATAAAGGTCACCTTCATGATCCAATTATCGGTGGCCAAACATTTATTACAGATAAAGCAGAATGTTATACCGTCGGTGACCTCTATGACTCAGCTGACGCTAGTAAATCTGATGGATGGATGTTCTACTTTGGTGGACCTGGTGGTTGTAATAACTAAAATATGAGTAAAGGACTAAATGCCAGATCCTAATATTAAGTTGTGCAAGTTTTGCGTCTGTTGAACTTGATGTCATATAGACTCCTTGATGCAAAACAATACAGGTGATGGTAATGTCAGTAATTGATTGAGCAAGCAGGGCTTAACTATTAATTTTGATATCAAGCGGGAAAAGTAATTCAACAGATACCATGGGGTATTTGTTGTGGGAACTACTAGCATGATGCCGATCGCTCTCAATTCCAGGCGACAAAAAAACAATACTTAAATTACCGGCTAATAGTCCTACTCGCTATATTTAGATTAGCAACTCTGCGGGGTAGGTGGAACGCTCAATCTCATGAAAGTGGACAGCAGTCGACAATAATAAAAGACTAGAGACTCAATTTATTTGCGTCTACCGGAAACACCTCATCGGGAGGAAAACATACCTACTGAGGGTCATGGAGAGCCTCAGGGATCTCAGCTGGTGGCGGGGTCGATGTCGATGAGGGCTCCTCGGTTTGGGGCGGGGCTTGAGCGAGGGCCCGTAGCGCCAACACGTTGGGGTGCACGGGTGCGCCGGGGTGCCACCGTTGATGGTTCTCCGAGATTCCCAGCCGAGCTTCTACGTCCTTACGACGAGGTAGGTGATGCGCTCCACGTACTCCTTCACGTTCTCGTCGGCACTGAACTGGAAGTCGAGGAATGGGGAACGGATGTCGAGAAACCCGTCTTCATCGTCTATCAGCCCGTGGTCGACGTCCGGGTCGGCCATGCCGACATACCGAGCAAGGAGGGGAGGGGAGGGTAGGGTTGGGTCGGGTGACAATACAAAGAGGAGGAGGGAGGCGGGGCCGGTTCGGAGCGGCAGCCCGAGGGGGGGGGGAAGAGGAGAGGTGGGGGATCAGGTCGGGGTGGCGGCACCAGGAAGAAGGGGGTCCGGGGTCGGGTCGGGAGGCAAGACCGGGAGAAAGGGAGGGGCTCGGGGTTGGGTCGGGCCGGTAGCACGGGGAGAGAGAGAAGGAGGGGGGTCGGGGTCGGGTCGGGCCGGTGGCACCAAGGGGGAAAGGGGTGAGGCCGGATCGGGGCAGCCGCACAAGAGGAGGGGACGCGGGGCCGGATCGGGGCGGTAGCACCAGGAGGGGGGTCGGGGCAAGGTCGGGCAGCGGCACAGGGGAGAGGGGTGGGGCGGGAATAGGGAGGGGGAGGATGGGGCCGGTGGTGTGGGCTGGGGGAAAAGGGAAAGGAAAAATAAAAAAAAGGGGACTAAGGTTTCACATACTAGTCTGAACCTAGGGTTTCACACTCCTAGGGTTTGGGCTTGGGATTTACACGCCTCACCCTAGTTTCTCTCAACATACATGTAGAGGAAATCAAAAATTTTATTATTCATAGCATGCCCTTACATGACCAATGGGTAGGCCTATATAAAGGCCTGCAACAGCAAACAAAAATCCCCGGAAATCGAGGTGGGACTAAATAACACAATGCACAACGAAAATAACCATGATGGTTCTGAATGCCTGATCAGAGCCATAGGCTCAGGTGGCGCCTCCTGCGCTGGTACACGCATCATGGGCACTGCTCGATATCCCCATCATTTTCCCGGGGTGGGAGAGAACATGACTCTGTCAAGTAAGGCTCAGTGCGGCTCTCGTACAACTCCAGCAGGTCCGGGTCAAGCCATTGCATATCCTCTCGCTCCACCCATGTATCCTCAGAAGGGGGTTTCCCTTTCCAGCGAATCAAGTACCTTCGGGTTCCACCGTCTCTATTAGAGACAATTTCGTCATCCAGAATTTTATCAATGCCTTCTGTTGTATGATTTGGGAGATTTTGGGGAAGTGGAGGTAGGGAGGGGCTCTCAGAAGCAGGGTCCAAGGTAGGCTCGTCTATCAAAGAATTACTAGGGTTGAAATTTGGGCCCTTGTAGGCCACTAGATCTTCAATATTGAAAGTCGGACTAATGCTAAAACCCTTAGGTAATTCGATAACATATGTATTATCATTTATCTTCCTTAGGATCCGAAAGGGGCCGGCACTGCGTGCATATAGTTTCTTAACAGTTTCTGGGGGAAACCGTTCCGGGCGGATCCGGACCATCACATAATCTCCAACATTAAAAGTTTTAACTCTTTTTCAGGTATTGGCTCATAATTTATAGTCAGCATTGCTTTGCTCAATCTTGTTACTGATTTCTTTATGTAATTCATGCATGTGTGATGCATGCAGATGCAGACTCGGAGACTCTATGATAATCAGCCATGGGAATGAGATCTATTGGTTACCTAGGCTTAAAACCATGGATAATTTTATGTGGACTCATGCCGGTAGTTCCATTAACAGATGAATTATATGCAAACTCGGCAATGGACAGTTTGAGGTCCTAACTCCCAACATGTTCGCCTACCAAGGTTCGCAGGAGATTTCCTAGACTCCGGTTGACAACTTCCGTTTGACCATCAGTCTATGGGTGGAATGCGGTAGAGAATTGAAGCTTGGTGCCCAATTTGTGCCAAAGGGTCTTCCAGAAGAAACTAGTGAACTTGACATCCCTATCGGACACAATAGTCTTTGGTAACCCATGTAGCCTTACAATGCCATCAAAGAATATTTTGGCAACTTGAGACGCATCAAAAGTTTTGGAACATGGTAGAAAATTGGCCATCTTGGAGAAACGGTCTACCACCACTAGAACTGAATCGTGACTTCTGAGGGTCTTTGAGAGACCAAGCATGAAATCCATACTGATGTCTTGCCAGGGGCAGTTTGGAACCGGCAGTGGTGTATATATATCGGTATTTTGCTTTTGTTGCTTGGCCAACTGGCAGGTGTGACACCGACTCACATGTTTAGCGATATCTCACTTCAGACTCGGCTAGAAAAATCGATATTCAACAGCCTCAATGGTCTTTTTGCTGCCGAAGTGACCGGAAAGACCACCAGCATGTAGTTCCCAAACAAGAAATTCATGGAGAGAAGTTTGGGGAATACACAGCTGACGATCGAAAAAAAGGTAGCCATCTTGCATGAGGTATCCATCAACTTCTCGAACGGACCCATCAGTTAACAAGGAATGTATCTTTCCAAAGTCGAGGCAGGACCCGTATTCATCCTTCAGTTTTTCAAAACCCTCAACCACCGTGGTTAATTTGGACAAGACAAACACACGACGACTGAGAGCGTCAGCGGCCTTATTTTCGACTCCCGCCTATTGGCGCAGGGTGAAAGTATAATCTTGAAGGAACTCAACCCAATGACCGTGTCGCGCGTTCAACTTCTTTTGAGAGTAAATGTACCGTAAGGCCTCATGATCAGAGTAAATGACAAATTCCAGACGGAGAAGGTAATGTCGCCAGTGACGAAGAGATTGGATTGCCGCATAGAAGTCTTTGTCATAGATAGAGTATCGTTGGTGAGTATCGTTCAGCTTCTCGCTGAAGTAAGCGGCGGGATGCATCACAGGCTATTTCAAAAACTTTAGAGAAGTTGAGGAGGTGCATGACAGGGGTCTCGACCATTCTCTTCTTGATCTCTTCAAAGGCCTTGGAGGCGGCAATCGTCTATTCGAACTCGCCCTTCTTAAGGCAGTCTGTGATCGGGGCCATAATGGTGCTGAACCCCTTGATGAATCTTCTGTAAAAGGTGGCCAGGCTATGGAAACTCCTGACATAACGGATGTTTTTCGGTTCAGGCCATTCCTCGATAGCGCGGACCTTCTCAAGATCCGTAGAGACCCCATGGACAGAGATGACAAACCTTAAGAAATAGACTTCGGTAGCAAGGAAAGTACACTTCTTTGGATTAGTATACAGTTTTTCTTTCCTCAGTACAGTGCAAACTTACCGAAGATGGTCAAGGTGCCGTGCCCGAGACTGGCTATAGATGAGTATGTCATCAAAGTACACCACAAGAAATTTTCCCATAAAAGGGCGGAGTACCTATGTCATAACTCTCATGAAAGTGTTCGGCGCATTGGTCAGCCCAAATGACATGACCATCCACTCATACAATCCATCCTTGGTCTTAAACGCAGTCTTCCACTCATCTCCAGGGCGGATGTGAATCTGATGGTAGCCACTCTTTAGGTCGATCTTCGAAAAGACGGTGGCTCCAGACATCATGTCCAACAGGTCATCCAAACGAGGGATGGGGAAACAGTATTTGACCGTTATCTTGTTGATGGCACGGCTATCCACGCACATACGCCAGGTGCCATCCTTCTTTGGCGTAAGCAGGGCGGGGACCGCACAAGGGCTCAAACTTTCTTTGATAAAACCCTTTGTTAACAGTTCATCAACCTGCAGCTTCAACTCGGCATGCTCCGTAGGGTTCATCCTATAGTGGGGCAGGTTGGGGAGGCTCGCCCCTGGGACCAAGTCAATTATGTGTTGTACGTCACATATTAGGGGCAGTTGGTCGAGTAGATCCTCGGGGAAGACATCAGGGAACTCTCTTAGCACAGGAGCAATCTCAGGGGGGATTGCTAGGGTAGACTCTTTAGGATTTTCTCGAGCCGTAAGGATCATAATTGGGGCTCCTTTTTCCATTTCGTGGCTCAACTCCTTGGCACTGATGTAACTGACGCTGCTAGTCTTCTTGGCCGAGGGGGTGGAATTTTGTACGGGCGGACCACTCTTAGGCTGAGTGGGCATCAATTTTATTTTCTTACCCTTATGCTCAAACAAACACATGTTAGATCGTCCATAGATGAGGACGTCATTATCAAACAACCAAGGTTGCCCCAGTATGACTTGACCCATATCCATAGTTAAGACTGTTGGAAGTTAATCCGGGTCAGAGGCTCGCAGCGGAAACGATTTGGCGATCGAAAGACCATTCATGGTGCACGTTACACGATTTAACTTTTCATAGAAACTAATCTTCATATGTGTGCATGTGTATGCACGAGAATCGAAAACCCCTAACGGCAATCTAGCGTAATGATTAACTAGCATGGATGCAAATCATAATGCTCGCTAGATCTACATGTTAGATTACACATACCTTTCGTACGGATCTTTTAACCGCGGAGAATTGTCTTCTTTGTCGATGGAGACGGAAGATCGTTCGCGAAGATGCCGACGGTACGAATGGAGATGTTGCCTTCTTGTTCACCCGATCTCACACGATGCACGGAACGTCGCTCTCGGATCTCTGAGTGCCTCCGAAGAACGACCCTTCTCCTTCTTCAGAACTCCACGCGAGGAAGACGAAGTAGCAAGCGGGAAACGGAGAGAGATTAGGGAGAGAACTAGAGAGATGAGAGAGGAGGGGGTTCGGATTTTGCATCACATGGGGCCGGCGCCCATAGCTCCCTTTATAGGGCCGGCCATTCCCCCTTGGATAAGGATCCAAGGGGATAATAACTCCCTCTCATTATCTCTCCATTATCTCCTTTTTATCTCTCCGCGTATTTATCCGTTTTCCCACTTTTTAGGGCTCGATCTTAACCGATTTATCGCCCCATCCCTATCTATATGGCCGGCCCTATAGATGAGGGATTCTCATCCCTACATTATAGGGTCGGCCCTGGTGAGGTGTCCCACCACTAGGATCGGCCAACAGTGAGGTCCGGCAGAGTGAGGTTTTTACCAAAACGCCCCGACGCCTCATTTTGACCATTTCTAGCGTGCGATACCTAGCGGCCATTACTTAAGTGATATCTACTAGTTACTTACTATTAACTAAGGCCACCGGAGGGTGCCTCTAGCAAAGTCAACTAGTCAACTCGCAACATACCCCGGTGCATCGCACCTATGCAGCGAAGTTCACTTATGGCTAGGGATTACTACATACGACTCTGCACTAGTCTCGGGCTCAACCCTTAGTACTCGTATGTAGTTACGCATCTACCGTGCTCTAGTGCCAAGCACACACGGAGCGTATACTTCTTTCTTCCTCATGCTTATGGTGTTCCGAGGAGACGGTTCAAGAACCGTACATAATGTTGATAAGGTGGAACCATCAGGGACCGGGGTTCATGGCTTCCAACTCAAGCTCGATCGACACACTACCCGAGTGTACCATCGATCCTCTGAGCTCGAGTTAACCTACGTAGCCACCCAGAGTGCGACGCAGGCTGCACTCCAATTCACCCAGACTTACTATGTTCTCCATCATACCCCTGCTCTCCGCTTAGTAGTAGTAAACCCGCTGTCCCTCCACTTGATGCCATGATTCACTTCGAGCGGTGAAGACTACCGTCAGACTCGAATGATCATATGACTTGGTTCCTTCCAGGTTGACCTATACATCGTACCTCTGATTACCCCGTCGAGTAATCGAACCCGGTCAACAGTCAAACTGATGACCACCAGGCCTGGGTTTGGTACAGTGTAAGTCACACCAAGGAACGCACCTCCCATCAGGGGTGTGGATGACCTGCAGGAGTGACACGCTAATGCAACGCCAGCCGGGTAACCCAGTACACCGTGGTTTTGGATCACTGCATATGGACCCTCACACATTGGTGCGCCAAAGCACCACGCAACTGGTTAGTCCATCAGTCGTGGTTCCTCAGGGTTTAGGACCGTTTTACCCTAAGCAGAAACACGGCTTAGTGTACCAATGTCTGCTCACTGATCTGTATACCGTGTTAGTTCCGTTCAGCCACAGACACTGTGCCTGGTGATGACCATGGTGAAGACATCCCATGAACTGTCATCTCCAATAGCTTAACATGATGAGGCGACCAACCTGATCATAGCTGCGAACTTATTTAGGTTATATGGGACCAATCCACTCAGTCTTCAACTCAGTGGACTACCATATAACCATGGCTCTCTGTTCTCAAAAGAACATGTAACTATGTTACGCACCTATATGCATCTATAACTATCAATCTTTATTAGACCAAAACATAAAGTTTTACAAGCTTAGAACACATCAATCCTAACAATCTCCCACTTGGTCTAGCGAAGCAAAACGGTTTTGACTCCCATCGCGTCCACATGTCGCTCGAATGCCTTGGTAGGTATTGCCTTTGTGAAAGGATCAGCAACATTATCTGTAGATGCAATCTGCGTCACCGCTACTCGCCCTTGCTTTTGAAACTGCCGAATCAAGTGGAACTTGCGCTCGATGTGCTTCCCCTTTTGGTGATGTCTTGGCTCCTTAGCTTGTGCTACCGCCCCACTATTGTCGCAGTAAAGCACAATAGGTAACTGGGTCTCTGGTACACATCCCAAATCCGTAAGGAATTTCTTGAGCCATACCGCCTCTTTGGCTGCCTCGCACGCTGCAACGTACTCAGCCTCTGTGGTAGAGTCTGCGATGCATTTCTGCTTCACACTCTGCCAACTAACCGCTCCTCCTCCTAGCACAAACACAAAACCTGATGTCGACTTTCTGGATTCTAAATCTGACATAAAGTCAGAATCTGTATATCCAATCGACGTCAGTTCTTGTCCAGTGTAAACCAACTCATAGTCCCTTGTTCTACGAAGGTACTTGAGTATACACTTCACAGCTGTCCAGTGATCTGGACCCGGATTCGACTGAAACCGACCCATCATTCCTACTGCGAAACAGATATCAGGCCTTGTATAATGCATAGCATACATTAGACTACCTAATGCCGAAGCATAAGGTATCTTCTGCATTTCTGCTCTTTCCTCAGGTGTCTTAGGACATTGATCCTTAGACAGTTTTATGCCATGTCTAAATGGCACAAAACCCTTCTTGGAGTTTTGCATGTCAAATCTAGCCATAACCTTATCTATATACGCAGCCTGTGACAGCGAGAGAATCCTGTTCTGGCGATGACGTGTTACCTTGATCCCCAAAACATAACTCGCTTCACCTAGGTCTTTCATATCGAACTGTGTTGACAACCAGACCTTTACCGTTGATAATGTTCCTACATCATTTCCAATGAGCAGAATATCGTCTACGTAAAGTATTAAATATACTACTGTGGTCTTATCAGTCCTCTTGTATACACATGGTTCATCCTCGTTTTGAGTAAATCCATATGACTGGATTGCCTGATCAAAACGGATGTTCCAACTTCTAGATGCTTGCTTTAGTCCATAAATGGACTTCTGCAACTTGCAAACTAGATGTTCCTGACCCTCTGACTCAAAGCCTGGTGGCTGAATCATATAAATGTCTTCTTCCAAATTTCCATTAAGGAATGCTGTCTTGACATCCATTTGCCAGATCTCCCAGTCATAATGGGCTGCAATGGATAGGAGGATCCGAATAGACTTTATCATAGCTACCGGCGAGAAGGTTTCGTCAAAGTCGATCCCTTCTCTCTGGGTGTAACCCTTGGCAACTAATCTAGCTTTATAAGTCTCTATTGTACCATCGGATCCTCTCTTCTTCTTATACACCCACTTACACCCAATAGGTTTAATATTGGATGATGATGTAACAAGAGTCCAGACTGCGTTATGGGACATTGATTCAATTTCTACCTCCATAGCCTTTTGCCAGTCAGAGCTGTCAGAAGCTCCCACTGCCTCATCGTAGCTCAGTGGGTCATCCTCCTGACCCTCTGGATCAACCAATAAGGTTTCTCCATAGTATCTGTCAGGAGCTCTGATGTTTCTCCCACTGCGACGAGGTGGTGGTGGTGTTACAGGATTAACAGGTTCTACAGTATCTGGTATATTATTATCTGTAATGTCAGCTCCCACTATGCTTTTGGATGCGCTATCTGAACTAGTACCCAGCAGTTCATCCAGAACTACCTTACTAGTAGGTTTGTGGTCCACAATATAATCATGTTCTAGGAAATAGGCGTTCGTAGAAACGATCACTTTCTTTTCCTCAGGATCATAAAATAGACCACCTTTGGTCTCCTTGGAATACCCTAC
This sequence comes from Chamaelirium japonicum, assembly GCA_947650365.1. Classification (NCBI taxonomy): domain Eukaryota; kingdom Viridiplantae; phylum Streptophyta; class Magnoliopsida; order Liliales; family Melanthiaceae; genus Chamaelirium; species Chamaelirium japonicum. The sequence continues at coordinate 41,441,233 of OX393558.1, forward strand.
AAATAAGCATACTCTGGTTTTTGATTCCATCTTTTCCCTCTTATCCCTTCGCACATGTGCAGGGCATCCCCATATTCTGAAATGCTGTATCAATGGCTTTCGCTTTGACCACAGTTCTCTAGGGGTCAGAGGCACTGACTTAGACGGAACGTGATTCAGAATATAAACTGCTGTTTGTAGGGCATATCCCCAAAAGGTCATTGGTAAACTGGCGTAACTCATCATGCTACGAACCATGTCCAACAAGGTTCGATTCCTTCTCTCGGAAACTCCATTCTGTTGTGGGGTACCTGGAGCAGTTAACTGGGATTTTATCCCATGCTCCACCAAATACCCTAGGAACTCGTCAGATAGGTATTCACCTCCTCGATCTGATCGAAGGGTTTTTATATATTTACCTGTCTGCTTTTCTACTTCAGCCCTGAACTCTTTGAACATGTCAAAGGATTCCGACTTCCGATGCATCAGGTAAATGTAACCATATCTTGAGTAATCATCAATGAATGTGATGAAATACTCATGGCCTCCTATCGCCTTGACGTTCATGGGTCCACACACATCCGAATGGATTAACTCTAACACCTCAGTAGCTCTTACTCCTTTGCCTTTAAAGGACCTCTTGGTCATCTTGCCTTCCAGGCAGGATTCACAGGTGGGAAGGATCTCCGTAGGATCTGTTTCCAGAAGCCCGGCCTTCACCATTCTATGGATCCTATCTAAGGCAATATGCCCAAGTCGTAAGTGCCACAGGTGGGTTAAATTTTCCGAAGGATTCTTACGCTTAGATGAATTAATATTAAATGCTGAAGTTATTATGTTATCCTTTTCAAATTTAGGACTTACAACATAGAGATGATTCTGAACCATTCCTCTTATTATAAAAGTTCCATTCAGTTTAAACGACACACCAGAAGCATCAAAATAAACTGAATAACCTTCATTAACTAAAGAAGAAACAGAAATTAAGTTACGTCGCAAGGACGGTACATAAAAGACATCTCTAAGAGTCAAAGTCTTATTATTCGAAAAACTAAGATTAACATCTCCAATAGCTTCAGCAGCAGCCACGGCCTCAGTTCCCATGCTCAAGGTCACCTCTCCATCAAGCAATCTTCTGCTTTCCCGAAACCCCTGAAGAGAGTTACAGGCATGGTTAGTGGATCCAGAATCCACAATCCAACTAGCAAAAGTACTATTACTTGAAAGAAATGATTCAACAACTAAGAGTTGTAGATTACCTTCACCAGCATTCTGAGGCTTCTTGCAGTCCTTCTTCCAATGACCCTTCTGGCCACACCGGAAGCACTTCGTGCCCGGTTTCTTTGATTCTCCAGACCCAGAGGCTCCAGCAGAGTCCTGCACAGGCAGTGACTTAGGTTTCCTTTTATGTTTCTTGCCCTGAGGTTTACCAGGCTTCTTGAAGGATCTGCGTTGCACGTGAAGTGCTTCGCCCTTCTGCTTGAAGCCATCCTCAGCTGCCTGGAGAGCTCCCAGAAGCTCTGCATTTGTCATAGCCAACTTGTTCAAATTAAAGTTGGTGACAAAGCCTTCAAAGGCTCCAGACAGTGACGAGAGGAAGATGTCTGTCATCACCTCGCCTTCCAGCACAATGTCCATGGTAGCTAGTTCGTTCTGGAACCCAAACATTTTCATCATGTGTTCCCGAACCAGCGTCCCATTGGACATCTTAGTGCCGACGAGTTTCTTGATGGTAAGGTATCGCGTAACGCGATTGTGACCTTCAAACATCTCCTTCAAATACAACATCATGTCAGAAGCGTCGGGCATCTCCTCGACTTGCTTCTGCAGAGTTGTTTGCAAGGATGCTATTATATAGCATTTACATATCTCATTAGATTCCTTCCAGTCAGTGAATGCCTTTAACTGTGCCTCTGTGGCATTGGGTCCTGGCAAATCTGGCTTAGGGTCATTAAGGGCTGACATATGTTTACCAATCCTTAGGACCAGGTACAGGTTGCGCTTCCAATCCTCATAGTTGGGACCGGTAAGTTTGTGGTCATTTAGGATGGCGGACAGGGGGTCTAACTTAGTCATCTGAAGATAAAGATTGAATAATGAGTATGCATAAAAACTTATTTTATGGATTTTTAAAACAAGCTAATTATATCCATATGTCGACGCTACCCTCAAGCGAAGCCATCTCTATGGATTAATTAACCATGTATGTAAGATCTCGGAATCGGCTGTACCTGCCCTAGGGGGCATCATACAGCGTCAATCCGCTTACACGGGCCTTTTCCTTGACCCTATCCAAATCTGCCAACTAAGGGCTGTGATGGACCATGGTTATCTTTCGGCCAGTACCACGTGATCACCGTTGTCTTCGCAACGAATACCTCACGTGTACTTAGGATGCTTACCCACGAGCCTAAGCAATTACGACACGGGAGTTCATGCGGCCCCCACTAGGGTGGGATGAAAAGCCCTTCTCTCCTGGCCCCGTAATCGCCATATCCACAGGGAGGTCATTAAGTAATTTGGCATGGAAACACACAGCTCCCACCCTAGGGGGTGTGAAGTTATGCATCCCCACCCAAACACAAAACGACTGGCCATGGAGGCCAGAGGATCTTATAAAAGTCCTCTCTTGCATCCCTTATAAATCTGAGGGTTATTTTGCGAGTATGAATTTATGCAAATGCAAAGGTAGCGACCTCCTAAATACTAGACCCTGGTCACACCATGCTCCCACTAGCGTTCAAACCTTTCGCCTAGCATTAATCACTCTCGGAATATCATAGTCCCTGCCTCAAGTGGATTTCTCCATTCAAGGGTCACATTACATATTCCAAGAGTATCGATGCTTTGCAAAATTGGTTATCACGCTAATGCTCTGGAGCTAATCCTAGAGTCAGACTCACTGGAAAGGACTCCCACTAGTCATGGCGCCTCACTTATAGATTTGACAATTGATGTTCAATGGATCTCCATCTCATCTTTGATTTCGATGCTGGCCAAATAGGCACACCCGACTAGTCGGGTGCTCTCCTAATGGTGGCATAACCATATGTGATGGGATCCCACTAACATCAAAAGTCAACTAAATAATAGGCGTCATCTAGCGGGATCCTATCCTCAAACAGTCGCTTGGACCGGAGGGGAAAGGCATCCCTCTGAAGACAGATAATCACATTATCTCATCGGGGTTCGATATGAAGCATAAAGAACTAATTAAAGAAAGCAACCATTAAATAAACTGAATTAAGTTCAGGGTCCGACCCCTGAACCTAATTAGCACAGCGCAGGCATCTAGCTTTCTTTGCAAGGTTCCTCGGTCCGGCTTCTTCGTCGCGCTCGCGAACACTTTGCCGGATCGTCTTCATCCTCCAGGGTTCCGCTTCGCTCCCGATGGTGGATTTCTTTGGCACAACTTTCTTCTCGATCTGTAACCGAAAAAGTCTAGTACGCTACGAGCAAGTGCTCGGTCGTACATAATTTCCTAGAAAGAAAAGAAAACACACCTAGAAAAAAAGGCCATGGGAAACCGAGGATGGACAAACCCCATCGCTCGCCCAATCTATGGCTCAATTACATATCCACACACAGAAAGCAAATCCAGACAATTACTAACTCGGGGTCCGACCCCCGGTAGCAAGCACAAAACATAGATCTAGATTTTTTATAGCGGCGCCCTGCAAGAATGATTAATAGAACAAGCACAATCTATACATATGCTTGATCTAAGCGTATGAACCCCGATGATCTCACGCATTCATCATGCGCACACATGTTCGTTTCATGAAAAACGTGAAACGTACACCACTAATGCGGCTCTGATACCAATTGTTGGAAGTTAATCCGGGTCAGAGGCTCGCAGCGGAAACGATTTGGCGGTCGAAAGACCATTCATGGTGCACGTTACACGATTTAACTTTTCATAGAAACTAATCTTCATATGTGTGCATGTGTATGCACGAGAATCGAAAACCCCTAACGGCAATCTAGCGTAATGATTAACTAGCATGGATGCAAATCATAATACTCGCTAGATCTACATGTTAGATTACATATACCTTTCGTACGGATCTTTTAACCGCGGAGAATTGTCTTCTTTGTCGATGGAGACGGAAGATCGTTCGCGAAGATGCCGACGGTACGAATGGAGATGTTGCCTTCTTGTTTACCCGATCTCACACGATGCACGGAACGTCGCTCTCGGATCTCTGAGTGCCTCCGAAGAATGACCCTTCTCCTTCTTCAGAACTCCACGCGAGGAAGACGAAGTAGCAAGCGGGAAACGGAGAGAGATTAGGGAGAGAACTAGAGAGATGAGAGAGGAGGGGGTTCGGATTTTGCATCACATGGGGCCGGCGCCCATAGCTCCCTTTATAGGGCCGGCCATTCCCCCTTGGATAAGGATCCAAGGGGATAATAACTCCCTCTCATTATCTCTCCATTATCTCCTTTTTATCTCTCCGCGTATTTATCCGTTTTCCCACTTTTTAGGGCTCGATCTTAACCGATTTATCGCCCCATCCCTATCTATATGGCCGGCCCTATAGATGAGGGATTCTCATCCCTACATCATAGGGTCGGCCCTGGTGAGGTGTCCCACCACTAGGATCGGCCAACAGTGAGGTCCGGCAGAGTGAGGTTTTTACCAAAACGCCCCGACGCCTCATTTTGACCATTTCTAGCGTGCGATACCTAGCGGCCATTACTTAAGTAATATCTACTAGTTACTTACTATTAACTGAGGCCACCGGAGGGTGCCTCTAGCAAAGTCAACTAGTCAACTCGCAACATACCCCGGTGCATCGCACCTATGCAGCGAAGTTCACTTATGGCTAGGGATTACTATATACGACTCTGCACTAGTCTTGGGCTCAACCCTTAGTACTCGTATGTAGTTACGCATCTACCGTGCTCTAGTGCCAAGCACACACGGAGCGTATACTTCTTTCTTCCTCATGCTTATGGTGTTCCGAGGAGACGGTTCAAGAACCGTACATAATGTTGATAAGGTGGAATCATCAGGGACCGGGGTTCATGGCTTCCAACTCAAGCTCGATCGACACACTACCCGAGTGTACCATCGATCCTCTGAGCTCGAGTTAACCTACGTAGCCACCCAGAGTGCGACGCAGGCTGCACTCCAATTCACCCAGACTTACTATGTTCTCCATCATACCCCTGCTCTCCGCTTAGTAGTAGTAAACCCGCTGTCCCTCCACTTGATGCCATGATTCACTTCGAGCGGTAAAGACTACCGTCAGACTCGAATGATCATATGACTTGGTTCCTTCCGGGTTGACCTATACATCGTACCTCTGATTACCCCGTCGACTAATCGAACCCGGTCAACAGTCAAACTGATGACCACCAGGCCTGGGTTTGGTACAGTGTAAGTCACACCAAGGAACGCACCTCCCATCAGGGGTGTGGATGACCTGCAGGAGTGACACGCTAATGCAACGCCAACCGGGTAACCCAGTACACCGTGGTTTTGGATCACTGCATATGGACCCTCACACATTGGTGCGCCAAAGCACCACGCAACTGGTTAGTCCATCAGTCGTGGTTCCTTAGGGTTTAGGACCGTTTTACCCTAAGCAGAAACACGGCTTAGTGTACCAATATCTGCTCACTGATCTGTACACCGTGTTAGTTCCGTTCAGCCACAGACACTGTGCCTGGTGATGACCATGGTGAAGACATCCCATGAACTGTCATCGCCAACAGCTTAACATGATGAGGCGACCAACCTGATCATAGCTGCGAACTTATTTAGGTTATATGGGACCAATCCACTCAGTCTTCAACTCAGTGGACTACCATATAACCATGGCTCTCTGTTCTCAAAAGAACACGTAACTATGTTACGCACCTATATGCATCTATAACTATCAATCTTTATTAGACCAAAACATAAAGTTTTACAAGCTTAGAACACATCAATCCTAATAAAGACATCACACTAGATCTTCTCTTGGTAGGCATTGAAGTTTATGGAGACCAAATATCTTTGCTTGACCTCCATTATCGTAGAGTTGGTCCAGGAGACTTGGTATGGTCGAGGATGGGGAACTGCCTTCAACCCAGTCTTGGAGATCACCGCAGAAGATACTGCGTTGACGCAACTTCCACTGTTAATGATCACTTTATAGTTCTTATCTCCGATTCTGGCAAAGGTATGAAAAATGTTGGTACGCCTCCAGTCATCATGTTCTTTGGGCTGGGACAGCGTGCACCTTACAACGTCCAACTCGGTGGGTGTTGTGTACCTAAGGCAACCTAGAGTGAATTCACCTCCCTTTTCATCGAAATCTCCTTTATCATCATCAGCTTGGTACACAAACCCATCCATGTCTGACTCCAGTGCGTCAACAGGTGTGCCATCAATGATATTGATTTTGACAGGGCTTGGGCAGTTTGCAGCCACGTGCCCATAGCCCTGGCACTTGTGGCATTTGATGAGGGGACTGATTTTGGAGAAGTCCCTCTCAGGGCCCTTGCCACGACTGTCCTTTTTATTGCTCCGACTCATGGCATCTATCCTTGGTTGGTATTGGGTAGGATAAGGCCGACTCGGGTAATTGCTCGAGGAGGGACGAGGAGCATGACTTCGGGAATCACCCCTGTGAGGGTGGCTAGATCGGAGGCTATCAAGGTCTTGGACTAGGGCGTAAGCTCTTTCTAGCTCGGTGACATCACGGGCAAGGAGTTCATTCCTCAGGTCTTCTTTCAGACCTGATCGAAAATGGGATAGGACCTGGACAGGGGTTTCAGTTCCAATGATATTGCAGCGAGTCAAGAACTCATCGAATTTGGCGATATAGTCCTTGGCTGATTTATTGCCCTAGGTAAATTGGTGCCACTGATCCAAAAGGCGGGCTTGATATGACGGAGGCACATATTTGCCCTTTAGTTCGTTCTTTATCGCGACCCAATTATCGATGGGGTCTTGGGTTTGGGCAACTCTCAATGCCTCGACTTTGGTCCAATATTGAGTGGCAGGTCCACTCAGTTTCATCACGGCGAATCGGACCTTCCTTGGTTCCGTTAAGAGATACCAGGCAAAATATCGATCCATGGATTGGAGCCAGTCCAAGAAAAACTGGGGATCATGCCTGCCATCGAAGGAAGGCACTTATAGCCTGATACTCTGGTGATATTATTCATCCGGATCTTGATGATTTTACCAAGGTGGCCGAAAGTCTTGAGGGTCTAGGGGTGGTGGAGTCCGTGGTGGAGCTTGATCCAGACAGTCAAAACGGGCGTCAGTGTCACGCTGGTAAGCAGCAAAATTCTGGTTCATGGTGGCTATCCCTTAAGCTAACTCGATAAGTGTCCTAGCCAAGGTGTCGGGATCCATGTTGCAACTGTCCGACTCGCTAAACTCTCCTAACAAGTATGGCCTACCTCTACGGGTTGGCATGCACAATTAGAATGATGCTTAATGAATGCTAATTTCGAATGCAAACGTTGCAAGTACCATGCTGACCTACAACCATGCTCTGATACCAAAAATGATGCAAAAAAATACAGGTGATGGTAATGTTAGTAATTGATTGAGCAAGCAGGGCTTAACTATTAATTTTGATACCAAGCGGGAAAAGTAATTCAACAAATAACATGGGGTATTTGCTGTGGGAACTACTAGCACGATGCCGATCGCTCTCGATTCCAGGCGACAAAGAAACAATACTTAAATTACCGGCTAATAGTCATACTCGCAATATTTAGATTAGCAACTCTGCAGGGCAGGTGGAATGTTCAATCGCACGAAAGTGGACAGCAGTCAGCAATAATAAAATACTAGAGACTCAATTTATTGGCGTCTACCGGAAACACCTCATCGGGAGGAAAACATACCTACTGAGGGTTGTGGGAAGCCTCAGGAATCTCAGCTGGTGGCGGGGTCGATGTCGATGCGGGATCCTCGGTTTGGGGCGGGGCTTGAGTGAGGGCCGGTAGCGCCAACACATTGGGGTGCACGGGTGCATCGGGGTGCCACCGTTGATGGTTCTTTGAGATTCCCAGCCGAGCTTATGCGTCCTTGGCGACGAGGTAGGTGATGCGCTCCACGTACTCCTTCACGTTCTCGTCGGCGCTGAACTTGAAGTCGAGGAATGGGGAACGGATATCGAGAAACCCATCTTCGTCATCTATCAGCCCGTGGTCGACGTCTGGGTCGGCCATGCCGACATACCGAGCAAGAAGGGGAGGGTAGGGTTGGGTCGGGTGGCAGCATAAAGAGGAGGAAGGAGGTGGGACCGGTTCGGAGCGGCCGCCCAGGGGGGGGGGGAGAGAAGAGGTGGGGGATCGGGTCGGGGTGGCAGCACCGGGAGGAAGGAGGTCCGTGGTCGGGTTGGGCGGCAACACCATGAGAAAGGGAGGGGCCCGGAGTTGGGTCGGGCGCAGCACGGGGAGAGAGGGAAGGAGGGGGGGTCAGGGTCGGGTTGGGCCGGTGGCACCGAGGTGGAAAAGGGTGGGGCCGGATTGGGGCAGCCGCACAGGGGGAGGGGACACGGGGCTGGATCGGGGCGGCAGCACCAGAAGGGGGGCCGGGGCACGGTCGGGCGGTGGCACAGGGGAGAGGGGTGGGGCGAGAATAGGGAGGGGGAGGATGGGGGCGGTGGTGTGGGCTGGGGGAAAAGAGAAAGTAAAAAAAAATAAAGGGGACTAGGGTTTCACACACTAGTCTGAACCTAGGGTTTCACACTCTTAGGGTTTGGGTTTGGGTTACACACGCCTCACCCTGGTTTCTCTCAACATACATGTAGAGGAAATCAAAAAATTTATTATTCATAGCATGCCCTTACATGACCAATGGGCAGGCCTATATAAAAGCCTACAACAGCAAACAAAAATCCCTGAAAATCGAGGTGGGACTAAATAACACAATGCACAATGAAAACAACCATGATGGTTTTGAATGCCTGATCAGAGCCATAGGCTCAGGTGGTGCCTCCTGCGCTGGTTCATGCGCCATGGGCGCTGCTCGATGTCCCCATCACTCCTCCATTTTGGCTTACTCTTCAAACCGGTGAAATGAACATTTGATAAATTTTCTTTTAAAATTTGGAAGAGGTTATGACTCTAGACACAGCTTATATTTCTCTAGAAAAATATTCACTTTATTTTCATCATCAGTTTTCCCGTATGGTCAATAAACAATATTGGGTTTATGTTTTAAACTATGATATCTTAATTTCTGAAACACTTATGTCGTAAGTCTGGACCCTTTTTTTGTAGACTTAATATTTTATATTAAGTCACCCAACCATCGTTGTTGACTTTTTCAACCGCTTCAAATGGTAAAAATACCCACAATTCTAAAATAACTTAGAAGAATGATAACTCGGTATAAAAGAGTTAACAATTCTTTAGGAACAATTATTTTATTATAGCAACGAGTAACAATCTTTAAAAATCATTACTAACTATGGCAAAAATTTGCGAAGTACTCTAGAACGGAGTAACAATCTTCAAACTGTTACTATTTACTATAGTACTTTCAAATTGTCACTTTATGCTACAGTACTTTGTAGATTGTTTTTTGTTTTGTTTTTTTTTTCTGGTCTTTAATTCAATGCTGGATCTGTTTTAGTATTTTAATAAATTGCTTCGGGGGGGTGGGGGCTTTTTAACCTCGTTTAAGCCTGTTATTGTAGATGCATGAAAATCGTATTTCATATAGCACAATCATAAAGATCCTAACATAGATTAAGTTCCGATTTTAGAGATCGATTACCAACTCCGTCAGTTGCAAATTAGTAGCGACCGACAGTTGGTAATCGGTATGACCTACGAATAAGAGTTGGGACTATTTATGTTCTACATAACAATATACGACTATTGACAATAGGAAAAATATTAGAATAATATACTATCCATCTATCATAGATAACTATTTATCGCATTACAAGATATGTACATACCACTAGTCCATTGAGGTGTGCTATAACATTTGCCCCAATCACACAAGATATTGTCCGCTTTGCTCGTGTCCGTAGAAGGACTTCCTAAGAGGTCACCCATCCTAGTACTACTCTTGCCCGAGCATCTTAACTACAGAGTTCTTACGGGATCCGTAGTGGCACACAGATTTAAAACATGGCTACTATATTTGGGAGGGGAGATTATATAAGTAGCTCAAGATCTCCTTTTCTCCAGGTGATGTCGGGCTAACTCGTGGCCTTGGACACCTCACTTCATCTATCTTGGCATCATAGTCTCAGAAGTCTTGGCTATTGGCCGTTGGATCTTGATCGTCATAATCCACCCCCTTTAAGGGCCACACATCCAAGTATAGGGTTAGACTCCACATCGTGAGGAGAACCAACTCTGATACTATTTTGTAACATCCGCTACAAGCACATATGATATTGTCTACTTTGCTCATGCTCGCACGAGGACTTCCCAAGAGGTCACATCATCCTATTACTACTCTCGCTCGATCACGCTTAACTATGGAGTTCTTACGGGATCTATAGCGGTGTACAGTCTTAAAATGCATCTACTATGTTTGGGAGGGAAGGTTATATAAGTAGCTTAGGATCTGCTTATCTCTAGGTGATGTGTGTTAGAATTGGTGAGGTCTATAGCTCATAAAATCCTATAGTTTAGCTATGTATGGTTGATAGCTTAGGATTGCATCTTGGTACATACCTTAGTGCGTGTTCTGATTACAGAACAGATAGCTATGGCTACATGATAGTCCAATTGAGTGGGAGACTCAAGGGACTAGTCCCATGTATCCTAAATACGTTCGCAGCTCTGATTAGGGTTGGTCATCCTATCAGGATAAGCTGTTGGGATGACAGAGCATGGGTGTCTCCACCACGATCATTACCGGGCATAATGTCTATGGCCGAACGGAACCAACACAGTGCACAGATCGGTGAGCAGACATCGGTGCACTAAGCCGTATTTCTGTTTAGGGTAAAACGGTCCTAAACCCTGAGGAACCATATCTGCTGGACTAACTAGTTGTGTGGTGCTTTGGCGCACCAATGTATGAGGATCCGAATGCAGTGATCCAAAACCACGGTGTACTGGGTTACCCGACTGGAGTTGCATCAGTGTGTCACTCCTGTAGGCCATCCATACCCCTAATGAGAGGTATGTTCCTTGGTCTGACCTACGTCGTATTACACCCTAGCCAGGTAGTCATCAGTTGGACTGGTGTCGGATTTGGTTGCTCGGTAGAGTAATCAGAGGTACGATGTATGTGGTCAACCTGAAAGAAACCGAGTCATATGAGCACTTGAGTCTGACGGTATTCTCTACCGCTTGAGTTGCATCATGGCACCAGTGGAGGGACAACGGGTTTACCATACTAAGCGGAGAGCAGGGGTATGCAGGAGAACATAGTAAGTCCAAGGGGATTGGAGTGCAGCCTGCGTCGTACTCTGGGTGGCCACACAGGTTAACTCAGACTCAGAGGATCGATGGTACACTCAGGTAGTGTGTCGATCGAGTCTAAGTTGGAAGCCATGAATCCTGGTCCCTGAATTCCACCTTATCCATATTATGTACGGTCATTATACCATCTCCTTAAAACACAGAACACAGTTAGAGAAAGCGAGAAGTCCAAGCCTATGCTCCGTGAGTGCTTCGTACTAGTATACGATAGATACGTAGCTACGTGTGTGCACTAAGGGAAAACCCTAGGTTAGTGCAGAGACACATATAGCAATTCCTTGCTATAAGTGGACTTTGCCAAATGGGTGCGATGCACCGGAACATATTATGAGTTGACTAGTTGACTTCACTAGGGGCACCCTACGGGAACCTAAGATAATAGTGAAATCACTGGTGCACTTCACTTATGTGTGCTTTGCAAAGTCTCATACACGAGGAACGGCAAACTAGTGACATAAGGGAGTTTTGGTCATACCATGTGCCACTATGCACTAAGGAGGGCTGGCCCTTAGTGTTGGGAGACTGATCAAGGCCGGCCCTATTGGTTTCAGGAGGTTGTTGCCTCCAATGAAGGGGTCAGTCATGAGGCACAGAAAATAGGCTGGTTTTGACCATTTTCAAAACCAAGGTAGAGATAGAGATAAAGGAGAGATATATAGGGAGATGTTTGAATTGATTGAACCTTATTCGTACTAGCCTCATCCATAAGGATAGACCGGCCCTATATAAGGGAAATGGGGAAAGGGGGGTCGGCCATGGATAATGCCATGGGGAAACCCTAGCCGTCCCCTCTCCTCTCTTCTCTTCTCCTCTCTCGTGTCTTTCCCCCTTGCTTGCGCTATTAGATGATGACTCGTCTTCCTAGTGTAGGGTTTCGTAGAAGGAGAAGGCTCGTTGGATGGAGGCACTCAGAGATCCATCGATGAGGTGCCATGCATCGTGCGAGATCGGGTGAACTAGAAGGCATCTCCCACAAGCTTTTGCTGTCCAGAATCTGCACAGAAAATCAGTAATATTTCTATGATTCCAAGAGTTACATAAGCCCAAATGAGGTGAAACTTGTTGCAAATATTGCGGCTTGAGGTTCTCTACCAGCAGTCCAAAATTTTGCCCAATCAGAGTTCGGACCAGAAAGTTATGGCCGTTGCACCGATGGTATGTCAAGCAGATCCGAGCCCGTCTCCATCGACAAAGAAGAAACTTATCGCGGTGAAAGAATCCGTACGCAGGTATGATCCCTAACTTGTAGATCTAGCATAAATAGAAAATGCATGCATGCTAGATTGTTCTCTCATGTTAGATCGACGTTAGGGGTTCGTGTAGTTGTCATGCTAGATTCATACACGCACATGTAGATCGTTTCAATAAAAATTTTGATATGTAACGCACACCGCTCCCGGTCTTCGGACCTTCACTTTGCTTCCGCTGCGGGTGTCTACTATGGATTTACTTTTATCAATTGATATCAGAGCACACTAGTGGTGTGCATTTCTTGTTTTTCATGAAACCGTTATGTGCACGTATGAATAGTATGTGCCGCCATCGGGGTTCTACGAGTAGATCATGCATAGTAGATATTGTATATTCTATGAATTGTTCTTACAGGGCGCTGCTTCTAAAAATAATCTGGATATATGATTGCTTGCTACCGGGGGTCGGACCCTGTGTTAGCGAATATGTCTGGATGTGTTTTCTTCTGTGTATGGATAGGTTTTAGAGCCATAGTCGGGCAAGTGGTGGAGGTTGACCACCCTTGATTCCCAGGATTTTTGTTAGGCTTGTTTTCCCTTTCTTTCTAGGAAATTATGTACGAGCGAGCACTTGCCGCGGAGATCCACCACCAGAATGACAAGCAAAACCTTGGAGGATGATAGCGATCTAGCGAAGCGTACACAATGACGGCAAAGAGCGAAAGCGTCAGGAGATCGTATATAAAGGCTTACACCGGATCGATGAACCATGTGAAGGAGACAGAGATCCTACGTTGTTCCAGTCAGTTTCAGGGGTCGGACCCTGAACTTTATTCAGTTGTGTGGTTGTTTCTTTCAGTAGTTCTTTAATTTCTGTAGAGAACCCCGATGCAATAATTTTATTATCTGTATTAGAGGGATGCCCTTTTCCCTCGGGTCCTAGCGACCTTATTAGGATAGGATTTCACTAATGACGTCTATTATTTAATTGATCGTTAATGATAGTATGAATTCCTCACATTTGGTTATGCCACTATTACGTAAATACCCGATTAGTCGGGTGTGCCTATTTGGCCAGCATCGAAACCTAGAATGAGTTGGAATTCTACTATGACATCAATCTTCAAATTTATAAGTGAGGCGCCATGGTAGTGGGAGGCCTTTCCTGTCAGTCTGACCTTAGGCTAGGCTCTAGGGCATTAGCGTGATAGCCAGGTTTGTGGAGAATCAAAGTTCTTGGGATACGTAATGTAACCCTTAAGTGAAGAAATCCACTTGAGGTAGGGACTATGATATTCCAAGATCGATTAATGCTTCGTAAAAGGCTTGAAACGCTAGTGGGAGCACGGTATGACCAGGGTCTAGTGTATAGGTTGTTGTGACCATTGTGTACACTTATACTTGTATAAAATAACCCTTAAATTTAATAAGGGATTCAATAGAGGACTTTTAGAGATCCTCTGGCCTCTATGGCCAATCACTTCGTACTCGGGTGGGAGGGCATCACTCAATAACCTCCTCGAGTGAGAGCTGTGTTTTTCTATGCCAAACAACTTAGTGATCTCCCTCGGGATATGGCAATTACAACGCCAAGGGTTCAGGGCTTTACTCACCCTCGTAGGGGCCATTTGAACTCCCATTCCGTAATTGCCAAGGCTCGTGGGTAAGCATCTGAAGTACACGTGAGGTATTCGTTGCGAAGACAATGGTGATCACGTGCTACTGGCCAAAAGATAACCATGGTTCATCAAAGCCCTTAGTTGGCAGATTTGGATAGGGTCAAGGGAAAGACTCGTGTAAGCGGAAGACCTGCACATTGTCCCCTCGGACAGGTATAGCTGATTCCGAGATCTTACATACATAGTTAAATTAATCCATAGAGATGTCTTCGCTTGAGGGTAGCGCTGACATTTGAATATAATTAGCTTGTTTTAAAAATCTATAAAATAAGTTTTCTTGCATTCTTTTTCAATCAACCATATAGTTCCCCTATTTGCTATCCCATAAGAGAACGAGTTATCGGGTCTTTAACTACGTAGAGCAGAAACGCTATCTTTAGCTTATACTTAGGGTAGTAAATGTACATTGGCTTCCAATCTAAATATCCCTGTACCAGACCTAACGGGTCCATATATAACAAGGGCACTAACTAGGGTATATGACGACTAGCGAGAGTCTAAGGAGATTGTGTAAGTGCTATATTATAGCAGACTTGCGGACAACTCTTTAGAAGCAAGTCAGAAATATGCCGGCTCTTTTCAAATAAAGTTTTACTTGTATTAGATGTCTGGAAGGCGAAGTCGGTAGACTCATCGCTTTTCCACCAAGATACTTGTCGGTACCGAGATGTCTGAGGGTATGCTTGTTCGGAAACACATACTTAAGTTCCAGATCGAACTAGATTCCAAAGACATGGTGCTAGAAGACGAGGTGGTGAAAGACGTCTGTCTTGCATCCTTGTCTGGAACCTTCGAAGGCGTTATCAGAGACTTTAGATTTAACAAGCTAGAGATGACAAACGTAGAACTTCTAAAGAGATTTTCAAGAGACAAAGGATGGATCAAGATTAAAGGCAATACCTTTAGTGCTTAACCTAAGTCTTCTTTAGAAGAACCTAAAGGAGTAACTTATTAGAGATTAAAAACTATTCTAGTGCAGAAACTGGTGTGGACTTCTAAGTCTGGTAAAGCTAAGGACGGAAGTATTTCCGCTTTGGCGAGTATAGAGGGTATTTGACGATTGATTATGGCCTCAGGGTGGTAGGAGTTGAGTCACTATCTAGTAGCAGTTCATATGCTTCTTGGAATATAGACTTCGGGTCTACAGAGATTCAAGGAAAGCAGAAGGCTATTTTATAGTGAAGTAATCCTAATATAGGTTCTAATGCCATAAGCTACTGCGGAAGATATGATTGTCATAGTTTTTCTGAAATATGGATTTTGATCTTTAGAGATTTAGTTCTATTTCCTCTTTGGTAAATAAAGTTTTTAGTTTTAGACAGCACCATAGGTGTGTATCTTAAACTGAATGGATAGCTTCATTACTAGAGGAATAGATTAGAATAATCTTTTTGTATTTAATCTTAATTCAAAAATAGATTTCATGATAGCTGCAGCGTCTAATTTAAATTCATCTAAGTCCTTCGGAGAATCTATCCCTTTTGTAACCCCTTTGATTTGGATATTTTGCCTTAGATAAATTCAGAGGTAATAGAAGGCTCAGTTTCTGTTCACAGATTTATCGAAGATCCTTCTAACCTATGAGTATTATCTGGAAGACAGAATGACTAAAAGGGCCACTAAGGTATTGGTGTTAGTTAATTTTGACGTCTTTGGTTCTAATAGTGTACAAACTATAGAAGACTCTTCGATTTAATCGAAGGAATGAGTCACTATCGGACGAGTTCCATAGGATCCTGAGGGAGCATGGGATTATCTCCCAATTAAATGCTCCAAGGATGACACGTCAGAATAAAATCTCCGAGAGAAGGAATCGGACCCTGTTTGACATGGTTCGTAATATGATGAATATTGTCAAGTATACTACCCACCTTTTGGTGGGGTTGTACCTTAAAACAGTAGCTTATTTCTGAAACTATCTCTCATCTAGATCAATGCCTCAGACCTATAAGAAAGCTATGGTCTAAAAGAAAACTTGCACTATAATGTCTCGAGATATAGGGTTGTCCTGCACTTGTGCAAAAGGACAAGAGAGATGAGATGGAGATGTAGTTCCAGGTATATCTATTTATAGGTTACCCTAGGGAGGCATAAGGTGGACTATTCTATGATCTTGAGGTTTGGAAGGTAATCGTTTCTACGAATACCATCTACCTAGACCAGGATTATATTATAGACCATAAGTTTACCGGTAAGGTAGTTCTGGGTGAATTACTGGGCACTGGTAGAGAGTGCGCATCTGCAAATATAGTGGGAGTAGATGATACAGAAACTAGTATACCAGGTACTGTAGAAATGATTCACTTTTGTACCACCACCACCTCTTCGTTGTGGGACCATCATAGCTCCTAAAGATACTATGGAGAAACTTCGATAGTTAATCCAGATTTCAGGAGGATGATCTCTAGAGCTACGAAGAAGTAGTGGGAGCTTCCGACAGCTCTGACTAATAAAAGACCATAGAGGTAAATTTGCATCAATGTCCCTTGGAACAGTCTTGACACTTATAGCACACTATCACCCTTCGGGGAGTAGGAGGTGTATAAGAAGAGCACCCGGTTAAGACGTAAGTAGCTAGATTAGTTGCCAAAGGAGAAGGGATTGACTATGTCGAAACTATCTCACTGGTACCTATGTCTAAGTCTATTTCAGATCCTCCTAATCCATCAGCCCATTATAGTTAGGAGATCTGGTTGATGGATATCAAGACAGTTATTCCCTAATGGGAATTTAGAAAGGACATATAGATGATGCTGCCCCAGGGTTTGTATTAGTAGGTCAGGAAGATATGGAATGTAAGTTACAAAGGTCCATTTATAGACTGATGCAAGCATCCAGGTTGGAATATCTATTTTGATCAAGAAAATCCGCTCACACAGATTTGATCAGAATGATGATAAACCAAGTGGGTACAAGAAAGGTGAAAGAGCTACAAGGGTGTATGTAGTACTTTACGTTAACGATATCCTACTGATTGAAAATGATATAAGAATATTGTTTATGGTAAAGGTTTGTAGTCATCATAATTCGATATGAAAGACCCAAGTGAGGCAAGTTATGCTCTAGGAATCAAGATAACTCGAGATAACCAGAGCTAGGTTCTCTTGCTGTCACAAGCTATGCATGAAGATAAGATTCTAGCCAGATTCGGTTTACGAGGCTAGATATCTATTGTGCAGCAGGATTCATGGGTCAGTTTCAGTCAAACCCGGGTCCAGATCACTGGACTAAAGTGAAGGGTAAACTCAGAAGTCCTCATCAAGTGAGGATTGTGAGTTAGCTTGCACTTTACAGGTCCTGATATCGATTGGGCACACAGAGTCTGACTTTGGTATCAGATGTGTATTCTCGAGAATCGATTTCAGGAATTGTTTTCATCTTGGGATTATAAGCGGTAATTGGTAGAGTATGAAGCAAGTGTATCACAGACTCCACCACAAAGACTGAGCACGTTGTTGCGTACGAGGTAGTCTAATAAGTGGTATGGCTCAGGAAGTTTTTGGAGAACCAGGGATGCGTACTAGATACTCAGTTATCTGTTGTGACAACAGAAGAGCAGTAAGCATGGTCCAAAGAGCCAAGGCGCTACTGTTAGGGGAAACCCATCAAGTACAAACTCCACTTGATCTGACAATTATAGGAGTAAATGCAAGTAGCGGTATTGAGGTAGCATCTACAGATAATGTTGTCAATTCCTTTAAGGAATTACTGCAAAAGCTTTTGGGCAGCATGTAGAAGCTACAGAGATCAACACTGTTTTTCCTCATTAGGCCTAGTAGGAGATTGTTAGAATTGGTGAGATCTACAGCTCGTAAAAGCCAATAGTTTAGCTATGTATGGTTGATAGCTTAGGATTGTATTTTGGTATGTACCTTAGTACGTGTTCTGATTACATAACAGAGAGCCATGGCTACATAGTAATCCACTTGAGTGGGAGACTCAAGGGACTGGTCCCATCTAACCTAAATATATTCGCAGCTCTAATTAGGGTTGGTCGCCCTATCAGGATAAGCTGTTGGGATGACAGAGCGTGGGTGTCTCTATCACGGTCATTACCAGGCACAGTGTCTGTGGCCGAATGGAACCAACACGATGTAAAAATCGGTGAGCAGACACCGGTGCACTAAGCTATGTTTCTGCTTAGGGTAAAACGGTCCTAAACCCTGAGGAACCATATCTGGTGGACAAACCAGTTGTGTGGTGCTTAGGTGCACCAATGTGTGAGGATCCGAATACAGTGATCCAAAACCATGATGTACTGGGTTACCTGGCTAGCGTTGCATTAGCGTGTCACTCCTACAGGCCATATACACCCCTGACGGGAGGTACGTTCCTTGGTCTGACCTACGTTGTATTAAACCCAGGCCAGGTGGTCGTCAGTTGGACTAGTAACGGCGGTTGCTCGGTAGAGTAATCGGAGGTACGATGTATGTGGTCAACTTGGAAGGAACCGAGTCATATGAGCACTCGAGTCTGACGATATTCTCCACCGCTCGAGTTGCATCATGGCACCAGTGGAGGGACATCGGGTTTACCATACTAAGCGGAGAGCAGGGGTATACAAGAGAATATAGTAAGTCCGAGGGGATTGGAGTGCAGCCTGCATCGCACTCTAGGTGGCCATGCAGGTTAACTCGGACTTAGAGGATTGATGGTACACTCGGGTAGTGTGTCGATCGAGTCTAAGTTGGAAGCCATGAACCCTAGTCCCTGAAGGTTCCACCTTATCCACATTATGTACGGTCCTTGTACCATCTCCTCGAAACACAGAACGCAGTTAGAGGAAGCAAGAAGTCCAAGCCTACACTCCGTGAGTGCTTTGCACTAGTACACGGTAGATGTGTAGCTACATGTGTGCACTAAGGGGAAACCCTAGGTTAGTGCAGAGACGCATGTAGCAATTCCTTGCCATAAGTGGACTTTGCCACATGGGTGCGATGCACCAGAACATATTGCGAGTTGACTAGTTGACATCACTAGGAGCACCCAACGGGAACCTCTAATAATAGTAAAATCACTGGTGCACTTCACTTATGTGTGCCTTGCAAAGTCTTGTACACAAGGACCGACCAACTAGTGATATAAGGGCGTTTTGGTCATACCATGCACCACTATGCACAAAGGGGGGCCGGCCCTTAGTGTTGGGAGATCGATTAAGGCCGGTCCCATTGGTTTTAGAAGGTTGTTGTCTCCAATGAAGGGGCCGGTCACGAGACACAGAAAATGGGATGGTTTTGATCGTTTTCAAAACCAAGAAAGAGATAGAGATAAAGGAGAGATATATAGGGAGAGTTTTGAATTGATTGAACCTTATCCATACTAGCCTCATCCATAAGGATAGACCGACCCTATATAAGGGAAAAGGGGAGATAGGGGTCGGCCATGGATGATGCCATGGGGAAACCCTAGTCGTCCCCTTTCCTCTATTCTCTTCTTCTCTCTCGTGTCTCTCCCCCTCGCTTGCGCCATTGGATATCGACTTGTCTTCCTAGCGTAGTGTTTCATAGAAGGAGAAGGCTCGTTGGATGGAGGCACTCAGAGATCCATCGACGAGGTGCTGTGCATCGTGCGAGATCGGGTGAACTAGAAGGCATCTCCCGCAAGCTTTTGCTGTCTAGAATCTACATAGACAATCAGCGATGTTTCTATGATTATGGGAGCTATAGAAGTCCAAATGAGGTGAATCATATTGCAAAAGTTGTGGCTCGAGGTTCTCTACCTACAGTCTAAAATTCAGCCCAATCAGAGTTCGGAGCTGAAAGTTTTGACTATTGCACCAAATATATATCGAGCAGATCTGAGCCCGTCTCCATCGACAAAGAAGAAACTTGTCACGGTGAAAGAATCTGCACGCAGGTATGATCCCTAACTTGTAGATCTAGTATAGATAGAACATGCATGCATGCTAGATTGTTCTCTCGCATTAGATCGATGTTAGGGGTTCGTATAGTTGCCATGCTAGATTCATACACGCACATGTAGATCGTTTCAATAAAATTTTTGATATGTAATGCACACCATTCCCGGACTTTGGACCTTTACTTTGCTTTCGCTGCGGGCCTCTACCATGGATTTACTTCCATCAGTGTGGGGCTAACTCGTGGGCTTGGACACCTCACCTTATCCATCTTTGCATCATAACCTCAGGAATCTTGGTTATTAGCAATTGGATCATGGTCATTACATGTTCTCAGGTAAGTCAGGTGTATTTATAAGATTAGGACGTGAAAGATTTAAGTGTACCAGTATATACACTTCAAAAGGTTCGTAGTTAGTAATCGGATTGGACACCCGGTCAAAGACTGTATTGCCCTAGCTTTCTCGTTTAGAAAGATGGTCTATCTCAGCCATTGGATTAGTTAAATCTAAGATAGGAGTGTTGATGTGCTTGTCATCAAGAGAGACAAAACATACTGAACAGAATCAAGAGAGCGGATCTTTCCTATAATACTATAACCCTAGACTATTATCTCTTTACTACTAGTTGAGTGACCCTAAATCCTAAATTGTCTTTTGGCCTTAGGGTTCGATGCTTGTTACTTTGACTTCCCAATCATCGAGGCTTAATCCAGGACCCAAACTTGGTAGATTGGGTGGCTTGTGTTGGATACCGAGGAACACAGGCATATTGTGGGAATTTCTCATTCCCTATAGGGAGTTAAGTGTCTCCTTGAGCAACCTCTATAAAGGTTGATCACTATGCATGGCTAGGTAAATCTAAAAATAAGATGATGATCACAAGAACTTGAAGATTTGGGACTCAAGAGTGTGACCTATACTAAGTAGGACGGTCTTAGATCTTAGATAGCATGCACGAACACCAGAAGTAGGATAGTTCAACATAGTAAGGAATGACACTCTTGTAATTAGTGTGACTTTAGAGTGCAACTATAACTTTTTTTTTTTTTCTGAAGGGTAAAAAGCTAATATATACATATGCATGCAAACTGTTACAGAACACGACTTACTCAGAAAGAGTAAGTAGATACCAATGACTTCAGATCCCTACAATAGGCAGACCAACATGACAGCTATCATAGGATCCTGGACCCAACCCATATCTAAAGCAAACATAGAAAAAATAGAACCCACCCACAAGTCCCACTTCGCAATAATTAAAATATCCATTTCCTTCTCGAGTGCAACTATAACTTTATAGTAGTTCAAGTAGGAGTTAATTAGAGGAATGACTTAGTCATGAGATGCCATGTCTATTCCCTAATTGGAGCCAGAGTCACCAATGTCCCATAAGATTCCAAGTCACTTCTATTGGCTATAGAAACCCTAATCCTAGTGTACCTAGAATTTCTAGTCTTGGGGTCCACCAATGGTGACAAGGACCGCTATGGTTACCTAGATTTAGTGTATCGCTTATTAGGTTCTCTAATATATCCTTCTATGTGTCCTATTTAGTATGTTTTCTAATTTGTTTCGGATTTCTAGTTTTACGTCAAGGTGGATACACAAGTATAGATATGATCCATTGCAGTGAGCCAATTGGCAAACTAATATATTAGTATGGAAGTCAATCATGTGTGGTCCTTAGTCTAACTGGATCACTAGATCATAATTGAATTGACTAAATTGACTCTCTTATTTTCTAGAGTTCTTCATAAGTGTCAAATTGGACAAAATTAACTTTTTTTGGAAATATCATAAGTGTCCGGAGTCTCCTAGTGGATTATGTTGACCTTCCTACATGTTAGGGTTAACTATTGTTGTCTTTTTAATGTGCTATGAGATTTTTCTTAAAATCATGAGGAGTCATAGGTGTCCTAGTAGGAGTAGGACTTCATATCCCTCTTTAATCATAATCATGTTGGACTAAGGAGATGGCCTCTAAGGGTATTATCATATTTGTCCATAGTGGATATTGGTAGATAATTAATTAATTAATTTTTTTAAATGGTTTTTTAGTTGGACTAGGAGTATCCATGACACGTTGTCTAGGGTTGACTTGGAGTTGACCTAGCTAGACGCACATACTATCTTTCTCTCATACAGAATTAGGAGCACCATGGTTACACCTAGTTGTCGGCCTATATAGTCTAAGAGAACTTGTAAGGGGCGGCCACATGGTCTTCTGATGCTCCACGGAGTCTCAAATTAGCAAGGTCTATCTTCAAGGAGTTGAGGTCTATCTCAACTTGGAAAGAGATAAAGACCAAGCGTAAACTTGATCATATTGGACTCGAGATCTGGCCGACCACTTCAAGGGGTAATTAACCCTTATGGCCAGTCACACAAACCTGTAGAAGCCATTCAAAACTGTCCATGTCGAGAAGGTCGCCCATGATCGTCTCCGATCATAACGGTATCTTTAGCCGAATCGTTTGTAGTTATAGGGTTAAATATTAGTATCATCCTCAAGGATTACTATTGTGTAACTCAGGTCTAATTCTAAGGATTAAAGCAAATAGAGAAGGAGCGTTGTGTGATGATTTGCAAAATTAAATAAAACTAATATTGAGTGATTAAACTAGGGAGAGAATTCAACCAGGGAGAATCTGGGGCAGAGAATCCTTCACTAGCTATGAACTAGTCTATTTATGTCAATTAGGGTTTGTTACCTCCAAATGAGAGTTTCGATCCATTATGATTAGAAATCATAACAGGGTCTCAATGAAGGTTATTATCTTCGATGACATAAATTATCTTTGGTCAGTACGATTTGTCCTTTGGGGGCACGGATTGTCTTACCTTGACATAACTCATCTCATAGAAGGATAATAAATCTAACAATAGATATCTTACCATCACACACATGGCATGCACTATCTTTAGCTTAGAACGGTCTGTCTTTTTAGGGCATGGACTATCTTCCTAAGCATGGCGTATCTCTTACGAGACAATAAGGAATATTAAAAGTGGAGCAAGACAAGATATGATCTATTCGATTCTTTGATATGGATTTAGCAATAAATGTATGCAAGACGAAAGAATAAATAACAAAATATAGAATATAAATATCTTGTTAAGCTATTTTCCAATTGAAATAACAAAACCCTAAAAGTACATAAGAGGAACAAGAACAAAAGGTAGGGCTTTATCGAAGCCCTAGAATGAGTTTAGATGCTTATGGTGGGGGTGATAACGAAGGTGTTGATGGGGGATGGCGTACGATCCATGGCAGCTCCTCTTCTTCTTCTTCTCTCTCGATCTTCCTCCCAGAGATGATGATTTCCAAAGTAAAAAACGAATGCGTTTTCTCAATAGAGACGCAGATATATAGGCTCCCGAGCGTAGGCGATTAGTAGTTGTCTCATATGTGATCTTTACCGTCCGATTTAGGGCATCGGGGTGCTCAAATGGTCATGGTCGATTGATCGGTGTTTAGCCCAAATTGTTCGGTCATGGCATTCTTACTTTCTACAGAGAAGATCTTGGTCGATCGATCGGGCTTCATAGCCGATCGATCAGTGGATGGGATTTCTCTATCTACGGGATTTATATGCAGTGGTTACCTTTGGAGATGAGCTTTTTAGGGTTGCTCTTAGCTTTGCTTCCAATTAAGCTTTACTTGATGCTGTGCTTTTACTGCTTATGGCTCTTTTCCTGCCAATCATGAAAATAAAATTAATCAAAATATTTTAATATAGAAATATCATGATTCAACATATGTTTAGGGGTTTAGATATGATATGTTTATGCGTCGATCACACTCCCAATCTTAAAACCTTACTCATCATCGAAAAGTCGAGAGATATAAGATTTTTATCATTAAGGATGTGTAATGATATTGAGATGTGCATGTCAATGTCTTACAACATTGCATGCTCATCCTTTGTTCGAAGAAACAAATTTAATTGCAGTAAATTGTGCATGTCAGTGTCATACAAGATTGCATGGTCATCCTTTGTTTACAGAAACAAATTTAATTGTAGTAAATTGTGTCGAAGCAGAATATTTTCAAACCATATGCATCGTTCATTGTAAAATCAAATTCTGAATCAGATTATCTTTGCATGATCATACCTGTGTAGTGAAAAGTCCTAGATGTGTAACATCATACTACTATCTTATCGGTAACTACAGGCAATGCTTACGATTCATTGATTTTGAGTAAAAATAGTGAACGGACTAGGTTCACAATTATACAAGCATATATTTATGTTGAATATACAAAATAAATCTCTTTTTTTCATCTTATAGGAGCATATGCAATGTCCTACCCCCTTAAGCTTTCTGCGCAACCCTTTTATCGAGTTTTCTGGTCAATGACTCCTTAACCAGATGGCTTCAGGGCATTGGGTGCAGATCGAGACACCCCTAAGGAACTTACAAACTCAAGCTATGAAGGTTATGAGGTTAGACTAGATTACCTGCCTATATCACTTTAACTTCTCACTTTTTGACGTGAAACTCTAACTGGTTAGGTAAATACCCTAGTTAATAGGTGATGGTCTTGGTGTACTGGTTACCTTATCTTAACTTCTCACTGTTTGACACGAAACTCCAACTTATTAGGTCGGATGTCCCGGTTACTAAGTGATGATTAAGATTAAGTTTTTATTTATAGAAGCGAAGCATATTTTGTATATACAAATATACAAGTATATAATCATTTGCCTGGTTCATTCCTTATTTGAATATCGAATCAATTTATCTTTTGTATTACTATTTGGTTTTTTTTGGATGTTCATCTTTTGGAGCTTAGTCAGAGTGCATGTGAAGTGTAAGCATGATCATGTGTTGATTTTCTGATTGATAATCATCAAATAAATTAAACTAAGCACAAGGCAAAACAATTCCTAGGTTCTAGCAATTTCATACTAAAAGATTTATTTTTACAAACAAATTCGATCCAATATATTGTGTATGTGCTAAGATACGCACCCGCAAACTTGAATGTCATATTATCCTCAATATATGATATTAGTGGTATAGGCAGCGATATGTAACAGGTATGACTAGGGTTGAAAGAAATCTAGTGAAAAGGTAATATTTGGTGTGTTGACGAGTAATAATTTGGAAGGTTGTAGTACCCCCAAATTTTAGAGTTTGGAATACGTACATTGTTAGTCATTGAAATTTGAAGAAAAGATGAGATATATAGAATTTTAAGCATGCCACATAGAAAATAAATTTATTCATTAACAGTCCTTTTATTGAAAATAAACTTAAAACAAAAGTAAAAATGCAGTAATAAATAACATAGGTAGCCTCCTAGTAGCGCTAAGTTTTACGTCTTCAACCGGACGTTATAAAATTTTTATGCTGGCGACCAAGGTTGGTCGAATCGTGCTAGTGCGGTAGGGGTTTGAGAATTATCACTTATCCATTTATCGTGATTGTGTAGGAGTAAGTGCGGCTATCGTGAGTGGTTTGTCGATCATATTGTCACGATCGTCCAAGTAGGACTTGGCAATGTTCAGGTGGAAGGATATGACACCAAATCACATTTGTGTAGTCTGGGGCAATGTCAAGTTTGATTGGGCACTTGTGGAAAACAAGAATTCCCCCTCCTTGTTTGATCTAACCAACTAAGTAGCGTTTGACTAAGGAGAATCGTTTGAATCCGAAAAGTTCAACTAGTTTGGATAAAACATAATAGTTGATCATTAAGGAGTCAGCTGTCGATCATTAAGGAGCATTCGATTCCACTGATCAAGCAAGGAGTCAAGAATAGTTGAGAGTAGGTCCATTCGTGATCCTCCAGTTGTCATGATTTTTGGTGTCGGAGATGGAAATTGTCTAAAATATTCATGAGGGACAATTCCGAATTTCTTGATAAAATTGTCGTATATCCCTTCGATTGAAATTGTAGTTGCTGGCTCAAGATTAAATGTTGTTTTGATAGCGTAGTTGTTGAGTGCCAGGCATGTCAATTTTAATTGGGCCATGATTAATGACGGCCTATTTCAGAAAAATAGGGAAGAAAGAAGATGTTCTTGTGATGACATTTAGATTGTAGTCAGGATTTATGACATAGTCGAGCTCGTGCTTGGTGGAAGATGTTAGCGCAAATCCTCGTGTGGAATAAAAAGCTCGTCGTTATGGAAGATGGCTTGGATTTGAGAAGGGTCTAGAGCAGATATTTTGAATGTGTAGGGTTAGGGTTTTAAATAAACCAAGGGTTCATGGTCTTATAGGCGTGGGAGTCTAAAATTGGCACGACCGATCGATCGGGACTCACAGCCGAACAATCGGTCATACTGTTTTCTCTGTTTTGTGTTCTACTGCGATTTCTAGAGTGTGTAATAAATAAAAAACAAAACCCATATATATATATATATATATATATATATATATATATATATATATATATATATATATATATATATATATATATATATATATGGAAAGGGTTTTGTAAAATCGATCTAACCATTCAAATGGTGTAATTGAATGGAGAAGCTACCACATGCGTGTTAAAAGCCAACAATTGCAATTACGGGAATATGTATTTAAATATTTATCCTCCAGTTGTAATTGCTGACTTTCAACGCTTATGTGGCAACCTCTTCATTCAGTTACATTCTCCTATATAACTGAATGACCGCACCTAAGCATTGAACGGCTGCAGACCGCAGACCGCACCTAAGCATTCTCCTATATATATATATATATATATATATATATATATATATATATATATATATATATATATATATATATATATATATATATATATGGGTCAGGTTTAATGGACACTGTTTTTGCACTCAATTTTTTACACCGATTTTCAAACCATTAGATAGAGGTTTCAAAATTTCTTGATTTTTTGTGAGCATAATCATCTTGTCTTAGATTATACACCTACAAAAAATCAGCACTTTCTAAAACCTATAGACTGATTAAATGTGCTCTTCAAATTAATTATTAAAATGGACGGTTAATAAAGCCTTTTAGTTTTGATGTACTTGGAGGCTTTAGAATGTGCTGATTTTTTGTGGACGTGCTATCTAAGTCAAGGTGATTATGCTCACAAAAAATCAAGAAATTCTGAAACCTCTATCTAGTTGATTTGAAAATCGGTGTAAAAATTTAAGTGCAAAAACAGTGTCCATTGAACCTGACCCTATATATATATATATATATATATATATATATATATATATATATATATATATATATATATATATATATATATATATATATAATAAGGGACAATGGTTGTGGGGGGGACAAATGAATTGAGATAAAGCAGCGGGTGAGATTTATGGAGAGGAGGGGGATAAGCAGGGAGACTCGATTACAGTCGTGCGTTTCTAAAATTTGAATTCATATCTCCCTCTTGTCTTTCTTCCCTTCTTTCTACCTTTTAAATTTGAATTCAATGGCTAGGATCATCTCCCTTTTTCTCCCCCCTTTCTCTCCTTAAATGATTATTGTTTTCTCTCCTTTACTTCAGATGGAGGGAAAGGGTTTTGTGAGAGAGAGACAATTGGATGGAGGGAAGAGAAGAGAAGATAATAGGACGGAGGAAAAGTGTTTTGTGAAATCGGCACAGGTTGAGATGAGGAGAGAGAGAGCCGCCCTCTCATCCCTAGGAAATCATGAGCCTCCCTCGAAATCGTCAGCTTCCCTCGCTAATGGCGAGCCGCCTGCACCTCCCTTGGAAAATCGCACCCCCCTCCCTTCGTTGCTGCAAGAGAGTGCCCCCCTCCCCTTCATTGCTGCAAGAGAGCCCCCCCTATATGGAAAGCGAAGAAAGCCTCCCGCAGCTCCTCCGATCTTCCTCGCCCCTCTTCTTCTCCCATTCTCTGGTCTGCGGGCCTGCTGTGGGTATGTGCTCGGAGGATCTAATCACCCTCCGGTGTTCGGTCAAGCCCTGCCAGCCACCCCGGCTTCTGCACAACCACGATCCGCACCGCCTGACCCTCGATTGACGCTAACCGCCCAGATCTGTGCCTTCCGACAACCGTCCTCCCATACCCTTCCCCATCGCCGCCATAATCCCTCAACCTCCCCACTCCCACACATCCATTGCCTCCATCCCCACTGTTTTTCACAGATTCAAAAGAAAAGAATCACCATCACCCACCCTACCCCTCTTTACAGATCTGAGAGAAGAGAGAGAAACATAAGAGAATAGAACCACCACCGTGCAGCCCCGGCTTTCGACTGCTGCAACCCAGAGGCACCCCTTGATGCCAGAGCACCGCCTGAGCCCCCATCAGCCACCCGCCGAGGCTTCGCCCCTGTTGGTTGCACCGCAGATCGAGCCCAACCTCGCCGTGCACATCCGATCACTGCCCAGTATGTCCTTAGGTGAGCCCCCACATGAGCATCTGATCTCTCTCTCTCTCTCTCTCTCTCTCTCTCTTTTGAGGATGAGGGTTTTACAGGTGATGGCTTTGGGTAGACGAAATCGAGAGAAGCCGATCCCCCCTATCTCGTTTTCGATCAACCCCGCATCCCTCCGTGGCTGTTTGGCCTCGATCTCCTTCGACAACCCCTATGACCACCGCCCCATTTGCGAGATCTACATCCACAGGTAATTGTTTACCCCCTCTCTCTCTCTGCATGGTTGGTGTTTCTTTATTCTCTTTAAACAAATTTTTTTTTTTGGAGATCTGTGGATGTCTTTATCGCCACCGTATCCCATCTGAGAGAATAATTATTGAATGTTTTACTTTAGTTTTCTTTTGAACCCAAGTAATGGTTGTTTGCTCGCCAAAAAATTCTAGGGTTTTTTTTAACAGATATTGTCTACCATGTGTTTTACCTGGGTTTTTTTTTGTAAATCTCCGAAAATCCATCCTTCAGTTGCTAAATGTTTTACATGAGTTTTCTTTTGAGCAGTCAATTATTGTTTGATTGCCAAAAAAAATCATAGGGTTTTTTCAAGTCATTGTTTGTCATGTGTTTGCTCTCGAAAAAAATCTTTGGTTTTTTTTTCACCTAGAATTTGCTAAAAAAACTGAATGTTCATTCGGCGATCAAACAATCAATGGTAGAATCCTTGGTTTTTTTTTTTCACCTAGAATTTGCTTTGGATCTATTCCAATTTCTATTGTTGCAGAAGTATGAACTCGAGGTTAAGACCTTCAACATCGTAATTGATGGGATGTTTAGAGCCGGTCAAATTGAAGCGACCAAAGATCTCTTTAATAGTATTCCAAGCAAAGGCTTGATGCCAAATACTAACACATATACCCTAATGATGAATGGACTTATTCAAGAAGGGTTGTTTGCATGAGGTTGATGAATTGTTCTTACAAATGGAGAAAGATGGTTGTTCTCCAGATTCTACCATGCTAAATACCATTGTTCGGAGCTCGCTAGAGAAACATGAGATAAAGAAAGCTATAAATTTCTCTGCATAATTTATTCTACCATGCCGTACACACAGAGCATGAGTTGTCTGTTGTTTAATTTTTGGGTTATTTTGACTTTGCCCCCCAAATTTAGCCTTGAATTAGGCTTTACCCCCCATATTTTTATTGATTAGACTTTATCCCCCAAAACTAACTGTTCCGTCAGTTCACCCCTCAAAACTTTATTTCTTCTCCGTCAGCTCACCCTTTCTCTTAGATGGTGAGCTGACGGAACAGTTAGTTTTGGGGGGTAAAGTCTAATTAATAAAAAATGGGGGGTAAAGTCTAATTCAAGGCAAAATTTGGGGGGCAAAGTCAAAATAACCCTTAATTAATTTATGTTGAATATTGTTGGTTGATGTTATTCCTTACTTTTGTCTTAATCGGTTGTATTGATTGGTTTATAGAGGAATAACAAAAAACTCATGCTCTAATTGGTTATTTATAGGTATTCCATTCCATTTCACTAATATATGATTCTCTTCCCATTTATTTTATATTGTCACCCTCGAAACATTGTCACCTCCTTCGAAGTATTATCGTCACTTACAAATTATTATTCACCCTTAAAATATTATCACCTCCTTTGAAAATTTGTCGCCACCCAAGAATGTTTTGTTCCCGCCCTTAAATTATTCACGTCCCTAGAAAAATAAATATGGCTCAAACATCGAGCAATTGTTCCTACGCCGTTGCATTGCCGTGCTTAATTGACCATGTTCATTGCCGTGCTTAACCATGTGCATTGATGTGCTTGACCATGTTAAAAAGAATCTATTAGAGCCATGAATCCTAGATTTGGTCTCTCCACATCAAGGGCAAATATAATGGTACAACAGTATGTGAACGCAAGGTTTTAAATGTCAATTTCGATAGAAAAAAAAATAAAAAAAAATTTGTCAGATTTTGGTTCAATATTGGTGGAAATTTTGTTGGATTTCGGTCAAATTTTAGTCAATTCCGGCCAAATGTTGGTCTATTATGAAGAAAAAAATTTGAAATGGAGGAAAAAGATAGAAGTTCACTGATAAAGTTGGAATTTTTTAGTGAAATTGTCTAGAGGAATGGCATAATCAGTCAAATGTCAACTATTTCAGAACATCCAGGCAATTTCTATGTTGGAACCATTTTAAAACTTCCGGACAATTTCTATGTTGGAACCATTTCAGAACTTCCGGACAATTTCTATGTTGGAACTTAAAAAAAAAGGACATAATTTGGTCATTTCACAACCGTTTTTTTTTTCTTCCTTGGCGTCTATATCACAACTGTTCTTTTGACTCTGTAATGTTATCTCATTAATTTTTTTTTGTTTTATTTTGCAGCCTACACTTGCAACCGCTATGCCCATGGCTGCTGTGGTCTCTACAGCAGTACCTGTTGACGTCGCTTCTACGGTTAGTCATTTATTTTAAATAGTTTTTGCTTCAAAAATCAATAAAAAAATAGAAGTTCATGAACATCCAGGGTTTCTCAAAAAAAAAAAAAGTATCCAGGCTTGGTACTACCTTCATTGGGCTCTAGGAACCTGGTTCAATATGTCCACTTGGCTTTCACATGCATGTGTTCCTAATCATTCAACAAAGATAGATAAGTCGACAAAGATTGGTTATTTCATATCTATGAAAAAATGTTCCTCACATAGAAAGAAAACTGCTTCCACACACGATTTTAGAACCTGGATTTTCTCTAACACCTATGAAACTTTAATCAAGATCAAATGAAACAATCATCCCCAAAATCTTTATGTTGCATTTGCTTAGACCTGTATTAGCCGAATTAGGAGAGTCAAACTTTTTTGAGAACCCATCAGCACATCTGATTTTTTTTTTTTGCTTGCTTAGGATTTAAATTTTTAAGGTATGCCTAAAAATTTATTTTTTATTTTGCTCGCTTAGGGTTTTATTTAACAGATATTGTCTACCATGTGTTTTACGTGGGTTTTTTTGTAAATTTTTGAAAATCCATCCTTCAGTTGCTAAATGTTTTACATGAGTTTTCTTTTGAGCAGTCAATTATTGTTTGATTACCAAAAAAAATTAGGGTTTTTTCAACAGTTATTGTTTTATCTCGCAGCCTACACCTGCAACCGTTGTGTCCGTGGCCGTTGTGATCTCTGCAGCAGTACCCATTGACGTCGCTTATACAGTTAGTAATTTATTTTAAATAGTTTTTGCTTTAAAAATCAATAAAAAAAAAGGAAGTTCATGAACATCCAGGGTTTCTCAAAAAAAAAAAAGAGTATCCAGGCTTGAACTACCTTCATTGGGATCTAGGCACCTGGTCCAATATGCCCACTTGGCTTTTACATGCATGTGTTCCTAATCATTCAACAAAGATAGATAAGTCGACAAAGATTGGTTACTTCATATCTATGAAAAAATGTTCCTAAAATAGGAAGAAAACTGCTTTCACGCACGATTTTAGAACACGGATTTTCTCTAACACCTATGAAACTTTAATCAAGATCAAATGAAACATCCATCCCCAAATTCTTTATGTTGCATTTGCTTAGACCTGTATTAGCCGAATTAGGAGAGTCAAACTTTTTTGAGAACCCATCAGCACATCTGATTTTTTATTTTGCTCGCTTAGGATTTGAATTTTTAAGGTATGCCTAAATTAAATCTTGGTGGCTATGTTGATTTTAGCATTTGGAAGTTGTTGGGTATTCTTTTTTGTTCACTTTTTGTATCAAGAAAGAGATTACTCAACCATGAAAATCTTTTTTTGTCTTTGATTCTTTGATTCTGCACACATCTTTCCTAATGAAATCTTTTTTTTATCCTATGAACTTATTATGAAGTCAATTTTTTTTACTAATTTTGTATCCTTCCTTTTTCGCAGTATCCGACCCCCAACATTGAGATAAAAA
The DNA here is from genome assembly GCA_947650365.1 of Chamaelirium japonicum. Classification (NCBI taxonomy): domain Eukaryota; kingdom Viridiplantae; phylum Streptophyta; class Magnoliopsida; order Liliales; family Melanthiaceae; genus Chamaelirium; species Chamaelirium japonicum. Next base: position 41,473,631 of record OX393558.1, read on the forward strand.
ACATTTTGAGAGCGTTGAAAACATTTTGAGGACGGCAAAAACATTTTGAGGTTAAGAAGCCTAGTTTCTTTTTTCCCGTTTCGCAATTCAAGGTTTGATATAAGATCTCCTAATTTCTTATTCACTCAATAGTATCTATTATTCCAATTATCTAAGAAAATTGTGTTAGTATGGATTGTGTATATCAACATTATATATTATGATGATAAAATACAGTGAGCCTATAATGTTAGTAACACTGCTCAATGCTTTCAAGCATTTATATTAGTCCCTAAATCAAGAAGGGAATGAGCTTTTACTCTTAAATTATTTTAATTTGATAATATTTTTATGCTTTTGGTGACTGAATGAAATTACTGCACTTAAGAACGATCCCACTTTTTTTCCTTCTAAAAGAGGGTTAATTTGATAATATTTTTATATTATTGACGACTGAATGAATTACTCACACTGAAGAATGATCCTTTTTTTTTTCTTCAAAGAGGGATAATTTGATAATATTTTTATGTTATTTTCTTATATATTTAGTTTGATGAGTATGCTGGTTTGACCCAGTAATTTTTTAGTTGCAAATATTTTTATCAACCATTCTTATCAACTTATTAAGATATGAGAACAAATTCAATCAATATGATATTACATTGTTATATCGCTTTTTTTTTTATAGATAAATAAGGTTTGGTGCTTTTTTGTTGTGAATAATGATAATTGCTATTTGAAATTGCTTTTAAAGTCAAAATAATCATACATAAAATCATATGAACGCCGAAGAGTAATTCATTAATCAAGAATCCATATTAAACATCACGAGATTCTGTGTGTTTCATATTTACAATTGTTTTGTACTTTATAAGAATCTACGGCAACTAACTCCTAACATTAAATTCTTTAAGTGTGTCATTTGCAATGGTCTTGCAAGTGACCAATTGATTAAAATTCGAGTATTGACTGAGACTTAGAGTTGCTCCCTGTTAGAACATCCTTCTCGATATACATCCTTATCAAATTGAATGATGGATTCTCATTTCAATAGAACATTCTACATCATTCTCAAGGAATTACAAGGTGTGGTTAATGAGATTATACCATTTTCCATGGGTTTGTAAAGCATTTGAATTAAATTTAATTTATGAATCCGGTTGATATAATTAAAAGGTTTTATTTTCTTTGTTGGTTCCCTCTTTAACACGACTTTATTCTTTTGATTGCAGGATTATCTTCTTCAATGTGCTAGGCTCGATGCGGCTGTTGCTTCCCCTGCCAATCGGTCTACGTGGCGATCAAGTTATGACAATCGATCTACGACGACCAGCTCATGTCCATGTTCACGGTCGATGTGGCGCCTCACTTGGCTCCCATGTCCTCCACTCCGTTTGATTACAACAACATCAACTAGGAGAAGTAGATAGTGTCATCCAATGAGCAAGTGATGAATTGAGTCGAAGGAGGTCAAGAGTGTGCTGCCGGCTCTCGTCCAGCTCGCCGCCTCACCTAAACCGGTGATATTTAATCCCAAGATCAAGAGGTAGGTACCAGCACAACAATGTACAATGAAGGTCTTTGTAAACCAATCAATCTTACCCAATTTTCCCGTATCTTGATATGTGTCCATGTATAATTTTAGGTTTTGATTTTGAATCATACCAAGCTATAGGGTTGGCAAAAGATATGGTGGTTACATGCTCGATTAAGAAAACAGATTTTACGTCGAATAAAATTAGTTTTTTCTATCTTTATTTTATATTGGGCTTCATGTTGATATCATATTTTGTTCTGTGATGATTTTCAGCTTTCAGTTGTGATGATTTTCTCTACATATCAATTCTCTTCGTGGCAAATTGAGCTTCTCTTTATAATAGTTTTTATTACGAAGCATGCCAAATAAAGAGTTTGATTTTTATGCATAGTCGATCAAATAGACTTTTTTTTTGTAGTTTTTTGGGCAAGCGATGGTTGATGGTGGCGGCAGGGCTACGCCATTATAATTTTTTTGGGGCGTTGAACTAAAAAGGACCAAAATATATAAATATACACCAATAATACTGCAAAATAAGGAGATGGTTAGTAATATTGCAAAATTACTAATATACCTAGATGTTAATTAATCTATTGCAAGCGGGTGTATTCCCATCGACGGTTCTGATATGATGTGGATTCTCCGATATGGCAAGTTGAAATAGTTGTTGATTAAGAGGAGATCGACTTAACCCCGACATGGACGTGTGTTGACAAAGTTCGGAGAGAAGGAGAAGCAGTAGCCCATATTAAAATATTATAACCTCTCTAAAAATATTGTCACCGGCCTCAAAATATTTTGTTTGGCCCTTGAATTATTGTCACCTCCTATGAAATAATATTGTCACCCTCAAAATATTTTTTGTCACTCTCGAAATCTTTTCATGGGGTTTTCACTAGTATATATATATATATATATATATATATATATATATATATATATATATATATATATATATATATTTATATATAGGATAACGATCCAGTCTATGAGATAACTTTGAGAAACCTATCTAGAGGTTTTAGAATTTGATGAGCATTGGTGAGCAAGCTCTCTATGGCAAGTTGATCATCCTCACAAAAAATCATCAAATTCTAAAGCCTCTAGAGATATCAAATATACAATTCAAATTATTGGTTTTAATAGTCGGTCGATAAATCTTTTAACATTTGATGCCCTTAGAGGTTTTAGAATTTGATGACTTTTTGTGAGGATGATCAACTTGCCATAGAGAGCATGCCCACCAATTTTCATCAAATTCTAAAACCTCTAGATAGGTTTCTCAAAGTTATCTCATATATCTCATATCTCACTAGATCGCTATCCTATATATTTGATTAATCTATAGATTTTAGAATGCATTAATTTTTTTTTCTGATGTGCTATCTAAGGCAAGGTTATCACCCTCACAAAAAATCAATAAATTTTGAAACCTCTATCTACGGTTTTAGGGATATGTGTCTAACTATGTGGCAAAGTAGAGTATTTCTGTTCGAATTGGTGAGGTCTGTAGCTCGTAAAAACCTATAGTTTAGCTATGTATGGCTGATAGTATATGATTGCATATTAGTACGTACCTTAGTACATGTTCTGATTACAGAACAGAGAGTCATGGCTACATGGTAATCCACTTGAGTGGGAGACTCAAGGGATTGGTGCCATGTAATCTAAATACGTTCGCAGCTCTGATTAGGGTTGGTCGCCCTATCAGGATACACTGTTGGGATGACGGAGCATGGGTGTCTCCACCACGATTATTACCAGGCACAGTGTCTGTGGCTGAATGGAACCAACACGGTGCACAGATCGGTGAGCACACACCAGTGCACTAAGCCGTGTTTCTGCTTAGAGTAAAACGGTCATAAACCCTGAGGAACCATATATGGTGGAAAAACTAGTTGTGTGGTGCTTTAGCACACCAATATATGAGGATCCGGATATAGTGATCCAAAACCACGGAGTACTGCGTTACTCGGCTGGCGTTGTATCAGCGTGTCACTCCTGCAGGCCATCCACACCCCTAACAGGAGGTGCATTCCTTGGTTTGACCTACGTCGTATTAAACCCTGGCTAGGTGGTTATCAGTTGGACTGGTGACGGATCTGGTTGCTCGTCAAAGTAATCGAAAGTACGATGTATATGGTCAACCTAGAAGAAACCGAGTCATATGAGTACTCGAGTCTGACGGTATTCTCCACCGCTCGAGTTGTATCATGGCACCAGATAGAGGGACAGCGGGTTTACCATACTAAGCGGAGAGCAGTGGTATGAGGGAGAACATAGAAAGTCTGAGGGAATTAGAGTGCAGCCTGTATCGTACTCTAGGTGGCCACACAGGTTAACTTAGACTCAGAGTATCGATGGTACACTCGGGTAGTGTGTCAATCGAGTCTGAGTTGGAAGACATTAACCCTGGTCCCTGAAGGTTCCACCTTATCTACATTATGTACGGTCCTTGTACCATCTCCTCAAAACACAAGATGCAATAAAAGAAAGCGAGTAGTTCAAACCTACGCTTTGTGAGTGCTTCGCACTAGTGCACGGCAGATGCGTAGCTATGTGTGTGCACTAAGGGGAAACCTTAGATTAGTGCAAAGATGTATGTGTTATCCCTCGCCATAAGTAAACTTTGCTACATAGGTGCGATGCACCGAGATATGTTGCGAGTTGACTGGTTGACTTTACTAGGGGTACCCTCCAGTAACCTCAGTTAATAGTAAAGTAACTTGTCAAGATCACTTAAGGAAGAGTTGCTAAGTCTCGCACACTAGAAATGGTCAATTTAAGGCAAAAGGGCATTTTGGTAAAAACAAGCACTGCGAAGCCTCACTAGTGGCTGACCCTAGCAGTGGGAGACCCATGCAGGGCTGACCCCTATATTCTGGGAATGTGAATCCCCAGTAATAGGGCCGGCCATAGGGATAAGATAGGGGTTTTGAATTGGTCAAAACAAGTTCTAAAAGTGGGAAAAACGGATAAAGAGATAGAGAGATAAAAGGAGATTTTTAGGGAGATTTTTGGGAGATGAACTTATCCCCTTGGAGCCTTATCCAAGGGGATAGGCCGACCTTATAAAAGTGGCTATAGGGGGCTGGCCATATATGATAGAAAAACCGAACCCCCCCTCCCTAGATCTCTCTCTAGCTCTCTTCTCTTCTCCTCTCTTGTTTCTCTCCCTAGCTTACGCCATTGGATGGTGACTCGTCTTCCTCATGTAGGGTTTTGTAGAAGAAGAAGGCTCGTCGGATGGAGGCACTCAGAGATCCATCGATGAGGTACCGTGCATCATGTGAGATCGGGTGAACTAGAAGGCATCTCCCGTAAGCTTTTATTGTCCAGAATCTGTAAAGAAAATTAGCATTGTTTTTGTGATATCAGGAGCTACAGAAGTCCAAACGAGGTAAAACTTATTGAAAAAGTTGTGTCTCGAAGTTCTATACTTGTAGTCCAAATTTCAGCCTAATCCGAGTTTGGAGCAGAAAGTTATGGCCGTTGCACCGAAGCTATGTCAAGCAAATCCGAGTCCGTCTCCATCGACAAAGAAGAAACTTGTCACGGTGAAAGAATCCGCACGCAGGTATGATCTCTAACATGTAAATCTAGAAAAGATAGAACATGCATGCATGCTAGATTGTTCTTTCACATTAGATCGATATTAGGGGTTCGCGTAGTTGCCATGCTATAATCATACACGCATGTGTAGATCGTTTCGATAAAAATTTTGATATGTAATGTACACCGCTCACGGTCTTCGGACCTATTCTTTGCTTCCGCTGTGGGCCTCTACCATATAATTATTTCCAATAATTGATATCAAAGCTGTTCTAGTGGTGTGTGTTTCATGTTTTTTATGAAACTGTCATGTGCGCACATGAATAGTATGTGCCACCATCGGGGTTCTACGAGTAGATCATGCATAATATATTTTGTATGTTCTATGAATTTTTCTTACAGGGCGCCACTTCTAAAATATTCTGGATATATGATTGCTTGCTATCGGGGGTCAGACCCTGTGTTAGCGAATATATATGGATGTGTTTTCTTCTGTGTGTGGATAGATTTTAGAGCCATAGTCGGGCAAGTAGTGGAGGTAGACCACCCTTGATTCCCAGGCTTTTTGTTAGGTTTGTTTTACTTTTCATTCTAGGAAATTGTATACGAGCAAGCACTTGCTCGAAGCGTACTAGAACTTTTTCGGTTACAGATTGAAGAGGAGGACTTGCCGTGGAGATCCACCATCGGGAGGATGAGCGGAACCTTAGAGGATGATGGTGATCCGGTGAAGCATACACGATGACGGCAAAGGGCAGAAAGCATCAGGAGATCATATACAGAGGCTTGCACCGGATCGAGGAACCTTGCGAAGGAGATAGAGAGCCTGCGCTGTGCCAGTCAGGTTCAGGGGTCGGACCCTGAACTTGATTCAATTGTGTGGTTGTTTCTTTAAGTAGTTCTTTATGTTTTAGTAGAGAACCCCGATGTGATAATTTTAATTATCTGTATTAGAGGGATGCCCTTTCCCCTCGAGTCCTAACGACATTATTATGATAGGATTCCACTAGTGACGTGTATTATTTAATTGACCCTTGATGATAGTATTAATTTCTCATATTTGGTTATGCCATGATTAGGTCTACACCCGACTAGTCGGGTGTGCCTATTTGGCCAACATCGAAACCTAGAAGAGTTGTAATTCTACTAAATATCATTCGTAAAATTTATAAGCAAGGCGCCATGGTAGTGAAGACCTTTCCTGTCAGTCGGACCTTAGATTAGGCTCCAGGTCATTAGCGTGATAGCCAGGTTTGCGGAGCATCGATGTTCTTGGGATATGTAATTTGACCCTTGAGTGGAGAAATCAACTTGAGGCAGGGACTATGATATTCCGAGATCGATTAATGCTAGGCGAAAGGCTTGAAACGCTAGTGGGAGCACGGTATGACTAGGGTCTAGTGTATAGATTGTCGTGACCTTAGTGTACACTCATACTTGCATAAAATAACCCTCAAATTTAATAAGGGATGCAAGAGAGGATTTTTAGAGATCCTTTAGCCTCCACGACTAATCACTTTGTGCTCTGGTGGGAGGGCATAGCTCAACAAACCCCTCGGGTGAGAGCTATGCTTTTCCATGCCAAGCAACTTAGTGATCTCTCTTCGGATATGGCAATTACGACACCAAGGGTTCAGGGCTTTACTCACCCTCGTGGGGGCCGTTTGAACTCCTATTCCGTAATTACCTAGGCTCATGGGTAAGCATCCAAAGTACATATGAGGTATTCGTTGCGAAGACAATGGTGATCACATGGTACTGGCCAAAATATAACCATGGTTTATCAAAGTCCTTAGTTGGCAGATTTGGATAGGGACAAGGGAAAGACCCATGTAAGCGGAAGCTGCACACTGTCCCCTCAGACAGGTGTAGCCGATTCCGAGATCATACATACATGGTTAATTAATCCATAGATGTGTCATCGCTATGAGGGTAGCGTTGGCATTTGGATATAATTAACTTATTTTCAAAATCTATAAAATAAGTTATTTTGCATTCTTTCATTCAACCATATAGTTCCCCTATCCGCTATCCCATAAGAGAACCAGTTATCGGGTCTCTAACTACGTTGGGCGGAAGCGCTATCTTTAGCTTATGCTTAAGGTAGTAAACGTACATTGGCTTGCAATCTAAATATCCCTATACTAGACCTAACGGGTCTAGATATCACTAAGGCACTAACTAGGGCATATGATGACTAGCGAGAGTCTGAGAAGATGTGTAAGTTCTGTGTCATAGCAGACTTGCGGATAACTCCTTAGAAGCAAATCAGAGATATGCCGGGTCTTCTCAAATAAAGTTTTACTTGCATTAGATGTCTGGAAGGCGAAGTCAATAGACTTATTGCTTTTCTACTAAGATACTTGTTGGTATCGAGATGTCTGAGGGTATGCTTGTTCGGAAACACATACTTGAGTTCCAAATCGAACTAGATTCCAAAGATATGGTACCAGATGACGAGGTGGTGGAAGACGTCTGTCTTGCATCCTTGTCTGGAACCTTCGAAGGCATTATCAGAGACTTTAGCTTTAACAAGTTAGAAATGATAAACGAAGAACTTCTAAAAAGATTTCCAAGAGACAAAGGATGGGATCAAGATTAAAGGCAATGCTTTTAGTGCTTAACCTAGGTCTTCTTTAGAAGAACCTAAAGGAGTAACTTATAAGAGATCAAAAACTATTCTAGTACAGAAACTGGTGTGGACTCCTAAGTCTGGTAACGTTAAAGATGGAAGTGTTTCCACTTTGGCGAGTATAGGGGTTATTTGAAGATTGATTATGGCCTCAGGGTGTTAGGAGTTGAGTCACTATCTAGTAGCAGTTCTTATGCTTCTTGGAATATAGACTTTAGGTCTACAGAGATTCAAGAAAAGCAGAAGGCTACTTTATAGTGAAGTAATTCTAACATAGGTACTGATACTATAAGCCGCTGCGGAAGCTGTCAGATATGATTGTCTTAGTTTTTTCAAAACATGGATTTTGATCTGTAGAGATTTAGTTCTGTTTCCTCCTTGGTAAATAAAGTTTTTAGTTTTAGATAGCACCGTAGGTGTGTATCTTAAACTAAAATGATAGCTTCATAGTTAGAGGAATAGATCAGAAAAATCTCTTTGTATTTAATCCTAATTCGGAAATAGATTTAATGACAGTAGCAGTATCTAATTGAAATTCATCTAAATCCTTCAGAGAAGCTATTCCATTTGTGACCCCTCTGATTTAGATATTTTGCCTCAGATAAATTCAGAGGTAACAGAAGGCCGAGTTTCTGCTCACAGGTTCATTGGAGATCCTTCTATAACCTATGAGTGTTATTTGGAAGGCAGAATAACTAAAAGGGCTACTAAGGTATTAGTGTTAGTTATTTTTGACGTCTATGGTTCTAAGAGCGTCAAAACGATAGGAGTCTCTTCGATTTAATCAAAGGAACGAGAACCTATCGGATGAGTTCCATAGGATCCTGAGGGAGCATGGGATTATCTCCCAATTAAATGCTCCAAGGATGACACATCAGAATGAAGTCTCCGAGAGAAGGAATCGGACTCTGTTTGACACAGTCCGTAGTATGATGAATATTGCCAAGTGTACAACCCATCTTTTAGTGGGTGAGTACCTTAAAACAATAGCTTATATCTGAAACTATCTCTCATCTAGATTATGTCTCAGACCTATAGAGAGCTATGGTCTAAGCGAAATCTGACACTATAGTGTCTCGAGAGATAGGATTGTCTTGCACTTGTGCAAAAGGACAAGAGAGATGAGATGGAGATGTAGTTCCAGGTATATCTGTTTATAGGTTACCCTAGGGATGCATAAGGTGGACTATTTTGTGATCTTGAGGTTTGGAAGGTAATCGTTTCTACGAATACCATCTACCTAGATCAGGATTATATTATAGACCATAAGTTTACCGGTAAGGTAGTTCTTGGTGAACTACTGGGTACTGGTAGAGACTGCGCATCTGAAAAACGTTGTGGGAGTAAATGATACAAGAAACTAGTATACCAGATACTATAGAAACGATTCACTTTTGTACCACCACCACCTCATCGTTGTGGGACTATTAGTGCCCTAAAAGATACTATGGAGAAACTGTGATAGTTAATTCAGAGTTTTAGAAGGATGATCCCTAGAGCTACGAAGAAGTAGTGGGAGATTCTGACAGTTCTAACTGGCAAAAGACCTTGGAGGCAAGCTTGCATCAATGTCCCTAAGAACTATCTCGACTCTTATTATACTGTCACCCTTTTGGGGTGTAGGGGGTGTATAAGAAGAGGACCTAGTTATGACTTAAAAGGCTAGATTGGTTACCAATAGAGAAGGGATTGACTATGTTGAAACCATCTCACTGGTAGCTATGCCTAAGTTTATTTTGGATCCTCTTAATCCATCACAGCCCATTATAGTTGAAAGATCTGGATGTTGGATGTCAAGATAGTTATTCCCTAACGGGAATTTGGAAAGGACAAATGGATGATGCAGCCCCAGGCTTTGTGTCAGTAGGTGAGGAAGATATGAAATGCAAGTTGCAAAGGTTTATTTATGGACTGATGCAAGTATCCAAGTTGGAATATCTATTTTGATCAAGGGAATCCGCTCACACGGATTTGATCAGAATAAGGATCAACCAAGTGGGTACAAGAAAGGTAAAATAGCTACAAGGGTGTACATAGGACTTTACGTTAACGATATCCTACTGATTGAAAATAATGTAAGAATATTATTTACGGTAAAGGTATGTAGTCATCATAATTCGATATAAAAGACCCTAGTGAGGCGAGTTATGCTCTTGGAATCAAGGTAACTCGAGATAACTAGAGTAAGATCTCTTGCTGTCATAGGCTACGCATTAAGATAAGATTCTAGCCAGATTCGGTTTACGAGGCTAGATATCTATTGCGCAGCAGGATTCATGGTCAGTTTCAACCAAACCCGGGTCTAGATCACTGGACTAAAGTGAAGGGTATACTTAGAAGTCGTCATCCAGTGAGGATTATGAGTTAGCTTGCACTTCACAGGTCCTGATATCGATTGGACACACAGGGTCTGACTTTGGTGTCCGATGTGCGTTCCATAGAATCGATTTCAGGAATTGTTTTTATCTTGGGATTAGAAGCGGCAGTTGGTAGAGTGTGAAGCAAGAGTGCATCACAGACTGTACCACATAGACTGAGCATGTTGTTGCGTGCGAGGTAGTCTAATAAGTAGTATGGCTCAAGATGTTTTTGGAGAACCAGGGATACGTACCAGATGCTTAGTTATCTATTGTGACAACAGAAGAGCGGTAAGCATGGTCCAAAGAGCCAAGGCACCACCATTAGGGGAAACCCATCAAGTACAAACTCCACGTGATCTGACAATTATAGGAGGAAATACAAATAGCGGTACTGAGGTGGAATCTATAGATAATATTGTCAATTCCTTTAGGGAATTCCTACAAAGGCTTTTGGGTAGCATGTAGAAGCTACATAGCTCAACACCGTTATTTCTCGTAAGACCTAGTGGGAGATTCTTAGAATTGGTGAGATCTATAGCTCATAAAAACCTATAGTTTAGCTATGTATGGTTGATAGTATAGGATTGCATATTGGTACGTACTTTAGTATATGTTCTAATTACAGAATAAAGAGCCATGGCTATATGGTAAGACTCAAGGGATTGGTCCCATGTAACCTAAATACATTCACAGCTCTGATTAGGGTTGGTCGCCCTATCAGGATAAGCTGTTGGGATGACAGAGCATGGGTGTCTCCACCATGGTCATTATTAGGCACAGTGTCTATGGCCGAACGAAACTAACACGATGCACAGATCGATGAGCAAAAACCGGTGCACTAAGCCATGTTTCTGCTTAGGGTAAAACGGTCCTAAACCCTGAGGAACCACGTTTGGTGGACTAACCAGTTGTGTGGTGCTTTGGTGCACCAAGGTGTGAGGATCCGGATGTAGTGATCCAAAACCATGGTGTACTGGGTTACCCGGCTGGCATTGCATCAACGTGTCACTTCTGCAGGCCATCCACACCCCTAAAGGGAGGTGCGTTCCTTGGTCTGACCTATATCATCTTAAATCTGGGCTAGGTGGTCATCAATTAGACTGGTGACGGATCCGGTAGCTTATCAGAGTAATCGAAGGTACGATGTATATGGTTAACCTGGAAGGAACCGATTCCTATGAGCACTCGAGTCTGACAGTATTCTCCACCACTCGAGTTGCGTTATAGCACCAGATAGAGGGACAACGGGTTTACCATACTAAGCGAAGAGTAGGGGTATGAGGGAGAATATAGTAAGTCTGGGGGAATTGGAGTGCAGCCTGCGTCATACTCTGGGTGGCCACGCAGGTTAACTCGGACTCAGAGGATCGATGCTACACTCGGGTAGTGTGTCGATCGAGTTCGAGTTAGAAGACATGAACCCTGGTCCCTGAAGGTTTCACCTTATCCATATTATGTACGATCCTTGTACCATCTCCTCGAAACACAGGATATAGTAAGAGGAAGTGAGTAGTTCAAACCTACGCTTCATGAGTACTTCGCACTATTGCACGGTAGATACGTAGCTACGTGTGTGCACTAAGGGGAAACCCTTGGTTAGTGCAGAGACGCATGTAGTTATCCCTCGGCATAAGTGAACTTTGCTATATAGGTGCGATGCACCGGGACATGTTGCGAGTTGACTGGTTGACTTTTCTAGGGGCACCCTCCGGTGACCTCAGTTAATAGTAAAGTAACTTGTCAAGATCACTTAAGAAAGAGTCGCTAAGTCTCGCACACTAGAAATGGTCAATTTGAGGCATAAGGGTGATTTGGTAAAAACACGCACTACCAAGCCTCACTAGTGGCCGACCCTAGCTGTGGGAGACCCATGCATGGCCGGCCCCTATATTCTAGGGATGAAAATCCCCAATAATAGGGCCGGCCATAGGGATAAGATAGGGGTTTTGAATTGGTCAAAACAAGCCCAAAAAGTGGGGAAAACGGATAAAGAGATGGAGTGATAAAGGGAGATTCTTGGGGAGATTTTTAGGGGATGAACTTATCGCCTTGGAGCCTTATCCAAGGGGATAGGCTGGCCTTATAAAAGGGGCTATAGGGGGCTGGCCATATATGATGGGAAAATCGAACCCCCCCTCCCTAGATCTCTCCCTAGCTCCCTTCTCCTCTCCTCTCTCGTTTTTTGCTTGCGCCATTGGATGGCAACTCATCTTCCTTATGTAGGGTTTCATAGAAGAAGAAGGCTCGTCGGATGGAGGCACTTAGAGATCCATCGACGAGGTACCGTGCATCGTGCGAGATCGAGTGAACTAGAAGACATCTCCCGTAAGCTTTTGCTGTCCAGAATCTGCACAGAAAATCAGCGTTGTTTCTATATTTTTGGGAGATAAAGAAGTCTAAATGAGATAAAACTTATTGCAAAAAGTTGCGTCTCTAAGTTCTATTCCTGCAGTCCAAATTTCAGCCGAATCCGAGTTCGGAACGGAAAGTTATGGCCATCGCACCAAAGCTATGTAAAGCAGATCCGAGCCCATCTCCATCGACAAAGAAGAAACTTGTCGCGATGAAAGAATCCTCACGCATGTATGATCTCTAACATATAGATCTAGCATAGATAGAACATGCATGTGTAGATCGTTTCGATGAAAATTTTGATATGTAACGCACACCGCTCACGGTCTTTGGACCTATTCTTTGCTTCCGTTGCAGGCCTCTACCATGGAATTATGAATTATTTCCAACAATTTCTGGATCACAACCCTATATATATATATATATAGAGAGAGAGGTATGCTTGGTTGCGCTGTGCGCTGCCGCGAGGAAATGCGCTGCGGAGCCACGACCGTCCGATTAAATCGGATCAAACGGCTGAAGGTAATCCCGCTCCCGCTCCCGCTCTCGCTCCCGCACCGCGCACAGCTGCACCGCACCACAACCCGATCGTCCGATTTGCCCACCCGTCCGATCGAGCGGCAGTAACAGCTTTCGCTGTTACTGTAGCGGCTACAGTAACAGCGAAAACTGTTACTAGCTGTTCGATCGAAAAGGATTAATGGGAATCGAGTGGCCAGTAATAGTTTTCGCTGTTACTGTAGCGGCTACAGTAACAGCGAAAACTGTTACTGGCCGTTCGATCGAAACGGAATCGACGGCCAGTAACAGTTTTCGCTGTTACTGTAGCCGCTACAGTAACAGCGAAAGCTGTTACTGCCGCTCGATCGGACGGGTGGGCAGATCGGACGGTCCGGTTGCGGTGCGGTGCTGCTGTGCGCGATGTGGGAGCGGGAGCGGGAGCGGGATTACCTTTAGCCGTCTGATCCGATTTAATCGGACGGTCGTGGCTCCGCAGCACATTTCCTCGCGGCAGTGCACAGCGCAACCAAGTATACCTCATATAGAGGTATGCTTGGTTGCGCTGTGCGCTGCCGCGAGGAAATGCGCTGCGGAGCCACGACCGTCCGATTAAATTGGATCAAACGGCTGAAGGTAATCCCACTCCCGCTCCCGCTCCCGCACCGCGCACAGCTGCACCGCACCGCTCCCGCACCGCGCACAGCTGCACCGCACCGTAACCCGACCGTCCGATCTGCCCACCCGTCCGATCGAGCGGCAGTAACAGCTTTCGTTGTTACTGTAGCGGCTACAGTAAAAGCGAAAACTGTTACTAGCCGTTCGATCGAAAAGGATTAATGGGAATCGAGTGGCCAGTAACAGTTTTCGCTATTACTGTAGCGGCTACAGTAACAGCGAAAACTGTTACTGGCTGTTCGATCGAAACGGAATCGACGGCCAGTAACAGTTTTCGCTGTTACTGTAGCCGCTACAGTAACATCGAAAGCTGTTACTGCCGCTCGATCGGACGGGTGGGCAGATCGGACGGTCCGGTTGCGGTGCGGTGCTGCTGTGCGCGGTGCGGGAGCGGGATTACCTTCAGCCGTTTGATCCGATTCAATCGGACGGTCGTGGCTCCGCAGCACATTTCCTCGCGGCAGCGCACAACGCAACCAAGCATACCTCTATATATATATATATATATATATATATATATATATATATATATATATATATATATATATATATATATATATATATATATATATATATATATATATATATATATATATATATATATATATAGAGAGAGAGAGAGAGAGAGAGAGAGAGAGAGGAATGGGATGCTGCCTATCAAAGCAGCGTTTTTGCTGCTTTGAGACATTGTTTGACCATTCTAGAAGTTTTGGAATTTGATGAAATTTGGTGAGGGTGTTGTCTAGGGTAAGATGATCATCCTCACAAATTTTCATCAAATTCCAAAACTTCTAAGAGGGTCAAATGGTCGAAGCAAAATGCTGCAGATTTTAACGGTGACTGCAGACGACTGATTTTGCTTCGACCATTTGAACCCCCTAGAAGTTTTGGAATTTGATGAAAATTTGTGAGGATGATCATCTTACCCTAGACAACACCCTTACCAAATTTCATCAAATTCCAAAACTTCTAGGATGGTCAAACAATGTCTCAAAGCAGCAAAAAATGCTGCTTTGATAGGCAGCATCCCATTCCTCATATATATATATATATATATATATATATATATATATATATATATATATATATATATATATATATATATATATATATATATATATATATATATATATGAGAAAGAGAGAGAGTGTAGTGATACATTGCGGCCGGTAACGTACGGCCACCCCCTTTCAGTGTATTTTTGGAATTTTTTTTTTGGGATTGATCACCCACCCTTGGATATCACACACAAAAAATTTCAGCGCGATCCAAGACCTGTAGGCCATCCAAATGTGATTGACTATCATCGGTCGTTCATTTTTGTCGTCATTTTGATCAACATATTTGGACGGCCTACAGGTCTTGGATCGAGCTGAAATTTTTTGTGTGTGCTATCCAAGAGTGGCTGATCAATCCCCAAAAAAAAATTCCAAAAATACCCCGGAAGGGGGTACCGCACGTTACCGGCCGCAATGTATCACTACTCTCTCTCTCTCTCTCTCTCTCTCTCTATATATATATATATATATATATATATATAGAGAGAGAGAGAGAGAGAGAGAGAGAGAGAGAAATGATAAAATGTGGTGTGCGGTGTGTGCGGTGTCGCACCGCAGCCGTTGCATTGTTGCGGTGCGTGCGATGCATGCAACAGTGCATCAGACGGCTGCGACATGCAGTATGATGCGTGCGATGCACGCAGCAGTGCATCAAACGGCTGCGGTGCGACGCCGCACGCACCGCACGCCGCAGCCTAACACGCCTATATATATATATATATATATATATATATACAATGCCTGTTCCTGTCGGCACTCGGACGGCCGCCTTTGGCAGCCAAAAAATTTTGGTGGGGGGTGTCAAAATTTGTTCCACAGCACCCACAGACTGTTGCGGCACCCACATTTCTTGGCACTCAGACGGCCACCTTCGGTAGCCACCACGACTGCCTTCGGCAGCAAAACATTTTCTGTGGTGAACACCCAAATTTGTCAAGGATAGTAATATCTATTCATCGGCACCCACATTAGGTCATTGCGCCCACACTATCAACCGTCGAAAATCCTAGGCCTGTCTGCAAAGACATGAAGAAAGTATGTCGGCACTCGGATGATCATCGTCAACGATCGCCTTTGACAACCTCATACCAATCAAATCTCGAACAGTCACCTTTGGCGACTGTGATACCATTAGTGCCACGTGGCGTCATTGTCCGTTTAACTAGGGTGTATTCAAGGGGTTGGTGTGGAAGGGCTAAGGGTACTTTCGGAATGGAAGTTTATGGGACAAAGTTGACCTAAACCAAGAAAAAATTGTTTATTCTACATATTCCATTAAGTTTATGAGCCTGGTGTAAATTTTGGATCCAAAGTTAATTTGTAATCATTAAATCCCTCGACTCCATCAAACTCATTTGCAAGCCTATTCATTCATAGTTGTGACTTACAATCAATCACCCCTAATGTTGAGTGGATGACCAGGAAATTAAAAATTAAAAGTATATGCTAAAAGTTCATTAGATTTCCGGTAACACTATGGTCCCTTTGCAGACACTGTAAATAAAAAGGGTAAGTTACACTTTGCCCTCCTTAAGTTTAGCTCAAAACACTAAACCCCCTATAGTTTCAAAACTATGTTTTACCCCTTTCAATTCTAATTTGATCAGATAAAATTACCAAATGAGGAAATTAAAAAGCGGTATTGTGCTAACATTTCAAACTTTAGGGAGCAATTTGGAACAAAATAAACTACAGGGGTTAAATGTTTTTGATCTAAACTTCAGGGGAACAAAGTGTAATTTATCCAATAAAAATATCAGAGAGACAAAACCAGAAAAAGAGGGAAGGGTGTGTGAGAAAGATGGGGAAGCCATCACAGCCACCGTACTCTTCTCCTGTCCTCTCGAAGTTATTGAAGCCATCCCACCAAAAAAAAAATCAAAGAGAGAGAGAGAGAGAGCCTGCAGGGAAAGCCATCGCATGTTGGAAATTTTATCGTTCTATACTAGCAAACTTAGCAGCGTAATCAACTTCTTAATATTAAATGATTTATTATTTAGCAAATATTATTTTAAATGCAAAGAAAAATCATAATATTCTTTTAGAAATGGTTTGCCAAGGCAGAGCAGGTTCTATGGAACCGTCATTCACCTTGCTGAACTTTTCTAACAGGAAGAAGAATTCTATCTCTAGTTATTTAGATTTCTATAGTAGATACAAATCAATTTATTTAAATCTAATAATAGAACAAGAGAAGAGTTAGAAACTCTGGCATGATGGTCGAAGCATGCTAAGCGCTGTCCCAAGAAACTTATTGCCCCCTCATGCAGGTCTCGGGGCAATGGTTCTTGAAGCTACGACGACCTCGGTCAGGCAACCTCCTACTCATCGGCATAACTTCAAGAAGGCTTTGCGAACCTTATGAACTTTCAGGAATCTAGCAATTAAACGAAGATCTTCTCGAAGCAGGGAGGCATCACCGTAGCACAATTTTGATCCAAGAGAGGAACTCTTCTCGGAGCAAGGGGCAGCCCCACAACACAAGCTCGAGAGAACAGGAGAGGGAGAGACAGAAAGCAGGGAGCAATTCCAATTTTCGGTGTGTACACATCCCATGGCTGCACCGGGCCTTAGATAGGCCTCGAGCTGTTAATGGGAGGCTGAAAGAGGGGAGTAGTTCATGAGCTGCGATTAAACCCATTAAACCCGCACGTTATAGCTCACAAAGAGCTTGTTCGTAACAGCTAGCATGCAACGCTTCTCACGTAACGGCTAGTGTCCCAGATGGAAAATAATAAATGTGGAGGAGGGCTAAAAAGCAAAAAATAAAAATAAGGTAGGTGTGGACCAGCCCATTTCATAGGTGCTATCGTGTCCAGGTCCACGGGCGCACACACACGCGCTGCCCAGCCCAAGCCCAAACCCGGCTCGGCTCGGTACGGCACGCACTCGCGCGCATGTGTGAGCTAGTGGAGCCCCTCCTCTAGTATGATGACTAGTGGGGGGAAGAGGGCAATCCCTTATAAAGTGGTAGGGGATTTCTCCCCTTATCGATATGGAACTAAATCCCTTTGAGTTTGTGTGGTTTCAAAGACACACATCCAATAATCCCCCACATGTCTTTAAAACCACCAAATATTAAATAATTAATAAAAAATGAAAATATAAAATAAGTGGACTTTGCTGGATTCCTCATACTACGCAGTAGGTGTAGGTACCTTCCGGTTTGAACCATCACTTAGTACAGTTGTATGCATCCGTGAGGACTTGGTGGACT
The DNA here is from genome assembly GCA_947650365.1 of Chamaelirium japonicum. Lineage (NCBI taxonomy): Eukaryota > Viridiplantae > Streptophyta > Magnoliopsida > Liliales > Melanthiaceae > Chamaelirium > Chamaelirium japonicum. Next base: position 41,491,494 of record OX393558.1, read on the forward strand.
ATGCCTTGAACCAGCCTCATTTATCGGGTTTCTAGAAGTAGTACATGTAGTACAGTTTTTGATGGTTCTAAACGGGTTGCGCTATTAATGGCCTTGCGCATATATCTTTTTGTGTATGTTTATAGGGGAGCAGCCCAGGTCCTAGAGTTGCAGCCTCACAACTACATACATATAGATAAGTCCTAATAAGGGTGTGAGCAAGGCGACACCCCGCTTCATGGGTCTTGGACTTATTAAGAGTTTTAAACTTATCCTACACCTTGCTTTTAATAAGCACCGACATCATAGGGATAGAAGCATTATTCAGTGCTCCTCATTTTCAATCACTACTACAGTTTGTTTCTACCCATTGAACCTCTGTGAGGTTGGGTTCTCAATGCGGTGATTTTTCTTATGGGCTTAATCCTATCCCCCTCGACAATTCTAAGACCACTGTCCTAGAAAGGCCATTAATTAGGTGATCTGCCAAATTCTTTTTAGATCTAACAAAGTCTAGGACTATTATTTTATTTTTCATCTTATATCTAAGAGATCTATGTCTTAATTTCAAATGTCGATTATTTTTACATTAGTATTTTCTTGATTGCATTTATCAATAATTGATCGACAATCACAATGGATAGATATAGCTGGTAAAGGCTTTTCTATCAATGGGATCTCATATAGGAGATTTTGAAGCTATTCTGCTTCTGTGCTAGTGATATCTAGCGCTATCATTTTCAATTCCATGGTACTCCTAGCTATAATGGTCTGTTTGGTGGATTTCCAAGATATGTTTCCATCTCCTAGTAAGAATATAAATCCGGTTGTGGACTTAATATCTATCGAGTCACTAATCCAGTTGGCATCAGAGTATCCCTCTAATACAGCTGGATATGCACTATAGTGGAGGCCATATAATATGGTTTGGTTTCCTTAAGGTATCTAAAAACTCTTTTTAACGCGTTCCAATGAGACTCATTAGGGTTAGACGTATGACAACTAAATCTATTTACCGCGTAAGTAATATCGGGTCGAGTAAAGTTTGCTAGAAAGCCTAGTGATCCTATGATTTGAGCATACTCGCTCTGTAGTTTAGGAAGTCTAGTGTTCTTTCTTAGATACTGGTTGGCAATCAAAGTCGTAGAATTTTATAAAAATCTTCTTGACATAGTAGGATTGGGATAGCACTAAACCATTGTCCTTTCTAATGATTTTAGTGTTCAAAATAGTGTAGGCTTATCCTAGGTCTTTCATGTCGAAGTTTTGGGATAGAAAGTGTTTGATGTCATTTATGATTTATATGTTTGAACCAAATATTTGGATATCATCAACATACAGACATAATATGACAACATTGTTACCATCTACTTTATGGTATACACATTCATCCGTTGTATTGATATCAAATCCATAGGATAAGATAACTTCATTGAATTTCATGTGCCATTGTTTTGGGGCTTGTTTAAGTCCATAGAGGGATCGAATTAACTTATACACTTTTTCTCTTGTCCAGGTGCAATAAGTCCCTCGGGTTGGTCCATGTAGATTTCCTAATTCAGGTCACTATTTAAGAAAGTAGTCTTAATATCCATTTGATGTATGACTATTTTATAGATTGAAGCTAAGGCGATGAAGATCCTAATCAAGGTTATCTTAGTGACAGGTGAGTAGACATCAAAGTAGTCTATCCCAGGTTTTTGGGTAAAGCCCTTAGCTATAAGTCGTGCCTTAAATTTATCTATGGTTCCGTCGGGTCTAAGTTTCTATTTAATCACCCATTTACATCCTATGGTTTTGCAACCAGGAGGTAAATTGATAAGTTCCCAGGTATGATTTCGAAGTATGGATTGGATCTCGTTATCTATGGCTTCCTTCTAAAAAGGTGAGTATATGGACTTCATTGTATCTATATAGGTGGAGGGAGAGTCTTCTACCAGAAGTGCTTAGAAGTCATCAAAGACTTTTTCTACACGGGTATATTTACTTCTCCTAGGTTCAGTTTGGGTTATCGTTCAGTCTGGTTTTCAGGTTCTAATTGGACTTTGGGTTCAATCTGGGTTACCTGATTAGAACTAGAGACCTGGTTACTAGTATCGATCCTAGTCTTATAAGAGAAGATATTTTTGAAGTATGAGGCATTTCTAGCTTCGATTATGGTGTTATTGGCTATTTCGTTTATTTCATAATTAAACACTAAAAATCGATTAGTGTTACTGTCTGAAGCATAGCCGATAAAGATGGCATCCCCACACACTTTTGTTATTAGGGATCTTTACCTTAGCTAGGCACCTCCACACTTTTAGATATTCTAAGTTGGGTTTTTTATGTTTCTATACTTTGTATGTGGTCAATGTTGTAGCTCGTGTGTCCTTAGCGTGGATTTTCTGTATTAACATCAATAAAAATGACTTTGGTTATTGCTTTAATTAGAATACTACTCTGGAATATGATAATAATCATATAATAAAATGACCATAGGGAACACAGTAGGCCACTAAGGCGCATGGAGGATCCATGCTTGGGAGACCCAGTGGACCAGTTCTGTGTAGACCTAGAACTAGTTCACAGCTTTGGTGATGTTGGTCGCTTCACTGAGAATAAGCTGTTGGCAGGTAGAGGATGTGGTGAAGTCTCCACCACGGGAACGTGGGATTCCTATTCACTTGACCAAGCACGATGATCGTGTTGAACAGGAACCAAGATGGTGCACAGTTCAGTGATTCAGACACTGGTGCAGAAACCGTCTTACTACTATAGATAATCTGTCCTTAACCCTGAGGGACCATGTACACTGGGCCAACCAGTTATGTGGTGCTTTGATGTGCCAACGTATGCGAGCCTTCCATAGTCCAAAACCACGGTACGTTGGGTTACCCGGCTGCCGCTTGAGTGACATGTAATCTCTACAGGTTATCCGACGTCCAGTATTGGATGGGTGCGGTTCGATGAATCAATCTGTCCACACAGTTAACCCAGGCCTGGTGGTTGTTTGTATGACTGACAATGTTCCGGATGCTAGTCATAGCACCGGAAGGTGTGTGGTGTTATAGATGACAAGTCATCAAACCCTAGTCAGATGATCGATCGGGATCTAACGGTGCTCCCCACCACCCGAGTCGTATTATAGCACCAGTAATAGAAGGGACTAAGGATTATCAGAGTATAGTAGAGAACAGGGTTACGAGAGAGTAACATAAGTTTAGGATCACTAGAGTTCAACTCGCGTCGCACTCTGGGTGGCTACGCGGGTTTATCGGATTAGGGCTGATTAACGGAACTTTCGGTATGTCACCAGAATAGTTAATCAGGGATCCGGTTGGAGCTAGAGATCCCGAACCCTGAAGGTTCCACCCTGTCGTTGCGTATAGGAATTGTTCCCCGACCTAGTTGGATACATTGGATGCGAAGTAGCGCGATGGAGCGTAAGCCCGGAGCCAAAGAACCTAATTCACATGTGTTACGGGCCGTAGGGGTATTTTGGTAAATACTAAAATATTGCTCAGAACATATTGAATATGGATCTTAAAATGAGAGGAATAATTCCAGGAGCTCACAGGCACTGACGGAACTCGATTCCGAGTAGCGCACCTCACTCAGTCTCACTTTCAGTTTTCCGCTTTTCGTGAAGGGCGTTTTCGTTCGGACTTCACGATAGACACCCGGAAGACCTAAATCCGATCCCCCCTTGTCCCTATCCACCTAGGGGCCGGCCCTAGGCTCCTTCAACCCATGGGATACCGGCCCTATAAAGGGAATAGGGAGGGGAGGGGCCGGCCCAATGGTTCTACTCCCTCCCCTCCAAAAATCCGACCCCTAGTCCTCCTCCTTTGTGGTTTCGGCCAAGGAAAAGAGAGGAAGAAGAAGGGAGAAGGAAGAGGAAGGAAGGACAAGGAAGAAAGGAGAAAGAGGAGGAGAAAATCACGTGGCTCGCCATCGTCTTCGCAATGGATTCCTCCGTCGGCTCGAAATCCTTGCACTCAGAGACGGGATTTCGAGGATTCTTCAATTCGCAAAGGACAAGGTGCTATCCGATAGTTTCCCTTGCAATTCAAGTGCGGTTTTTTATCGTTTCGTAATCTCCGGATCATAGATCCATAAGGTATGATGAATCTAAATACCTAAGTAGATGCATTCATGTCTTCCGTAGATCGTAGTATGCCTCTAGGGTGTCCGAACATATGCTAAGATTATAGATTTGCATGTAGATTGTTTTGTATCACGAATTGTAATGAAACATACACGGTATGATCTTCGGATCTTTCTTTTTGCTTCCGCTGCGACTCTGATACACGGATCCAATTCCAACAGTCAAGTCATTGTGTTTGAAAGAAATACGGTTAAGGATAACACAAGCCGTCATAAGGGCTTCCCCCCATAAGTTCTCTGGCGCTCTAGAGCTTATTAACATGGACTTGACCATGTTCATTAGGGTCCTATTTTTCCTCTATGCTACACCATTGGATTGGGGAGTGTAAGGAGCTATGACCTCATGGAGTATTCTATAGTCTTCACAGCACTCACTTAGTTTATTTGAAGTGTACTCCCCTCCTCGGTCTGACCTAAGGATCTTAATATTTTCGTCTAATTGGTTCTCAACCTGATTTTAAATTTACTGAGTACTTCATCCTTAGTCTTAATAAGGTATAGGTGGCAATATTTTAACACGTCATCTATGAACGTTACAAAATATCTATTGCCACCTCTCGAGGTTCTCTCAGAGTCACAGACATCACTGTGAATTAGTTCAAGTATCTTAGAGTCTCGATCGACAGTTCTGAAGGGTTTCTTAGGTTGTTTGGCTTTCACGCATATCTCGCACTTGTCGATATTCTTAGTGTCGGATTTAGGAATGATATTTAAAGTCATTAGTTTCTTAATTGAGTTATAGTTCACATGATCTAGTCTTTGATGCCAAGTGGTCGAAGACTCAACATTCAAAATAGTAGAAGAAGGGTTAAGGATATTCAATTTAAATAAATCATCATAGAGAAATCATTTTCGAATAAAATTTATTTCTGTAGTTATTACAACTTTATTGGACTCGAATACAAGCTTGTACCCATATTGTACTAACAAAGGCCCACTAATAAGATTTCTCCTAATCTCCAGAAGATGGTGGACTCTACACAAGGTTAAGGTCTTCTCCAATGTCAGCTTCAGGTCGATTCGTTCTATCCCTAGTATGCGAGCCTCAGTATTATTCCTCATGCTTACAGCTCCTCCACCTGAGACCTGATAGGTGGAAAACAAAGATTGATCATAGCAAACGTGAATGTTAGCTCTTGTGCCAATCCACCAATCAAATACTTGAAAGGTCATATTAACTTCAGGGGTAAAGAGAACAGACCTGAAAGTGGTCCCAGAAGAGCCAGCTCTAGAGGTCACAATGTTGACATGGGAGCCGGGTGGTGTTCGACCATTTCTTCTCGGATTTGTAGGTGGTGCTGTCTTCTTGTAGAAGCACTGGTTGGCCATGTGATTAATCCGACCGCAGAAATAGCAACAGCGCACTCCTTCCTTCTTTTGGTCCTTGGGATGGTTAGGATTATGGTTGCTATAGTAGGGCTTCTTGGTATAGGGTTTAGGCTTAGGATAGAAGGGTTTCTTCTGAAACTTGTATCTAGGTTTTTGGAATGGCTTGGATGGTTGACCATCTATATTGTTGACCTTGGGTTTGGATTCAGAGGATCCCTTTTCTCTGAGCCTATGTTGCTCCTCAATTCTAATAAAGTTTAGAACTTGAGTCAGGGTTTGGTCACCTTGGGTATGACTTAGGTGCTTGAAAAACATAGATCAAGAAGAAGGCAATTTGTTTATAAGGCAGGCTGTTTGGAAGGTTTTATCAAGGGTAGAACCATTAGTCTTCAGGTGTTGGACTAGGTTCTCGAACTCATGGATTTGATCATTCATGGGTTTAGAGTCAACCATTTTGAAGCTGTTGAAGTCTAATGCTTTGAAGCATTTTACTCTAGCATCATCTAGGTCATACTTACATTCTGGGGTATCCCATAGGTCCTTAGGGTTTTGAATGGTATAGTAGATATTATAAAGTCTATCAGATAGAGCCCCTAGGATCCTATGAAGCCCATGGTAGTTGATTTCTTCCAGGGTCCTAGTGGGAATGCTAGAAGTTGGTTTGGATTCAGGTTAGAAAGTGAAGGCTCGGGTACGACGAGTTTGGCTAGACCCACTCGATACTCCTAATACAGTTTCACCTATGGCTGACTGTAACCCAAGTGTGGTTAGCCAGAATCGCATCTGGTTTTGCCACCTTTTAAAATTAGACCCGTCAAACTTATCGAGTTTGGCACTAAGGGTTTCACGGTTTTGTAAGGCCATGTCGGGCAAAAGAGAGGAGTTGAAATCTGTGGATTGAAAAATAGTTTTGTCAATTTCAAAGCACACTTGAATAGATTTGACTTTTAGAAGTCCAAATGAAAATTTCAAATCCTAACGGCCAGATGGGCTCAAGGTAAGAGGTGGAGCACTACGCTCGCTCAAATACCAAGCTACCTTGGGCAATTTAATACCGGTTTGTCAAGCCTGTCTAGACACCATAGGCAGTGGAACGTTTAATAGACGACTTTTAGTCTTTTCTAAAATCTATGCTTCTAGTTAACTTTTGTAGAAAATAATTTTACAACTAATAGCTACCATGCAACTCTTAACGACTAACGAGCAAGCTATTTATTCTACAATAACAAACGTAATAAAGGTAACCATTTATTTTAGCAAGCAGATAGCAAAGTGGAGAATGTTAAATAGTCCTTTTGAATATGATGATCGATTAAATATTCGATAAGTTTCTTGGATTGTTTGAAATTTAATCATTCTGTACTAGCAAACTTAGGAGCTTAATCAACTTCTTAATATTAAATGATTGATTATTTAGCAAATATTATTTTGCATGCAAAGACAAATCACAATATTCTTTTAGAAATGGTTTGCCAAGGTAGAGCGAGTTCTATGGAACCATCATTCACCATGCTGAACTTTCTAAAGGAAGAAGAATTCTATCTCTAATTATTTAGATTTCTATATTAGATGCAAATCTATTTATTTAGATCTAATAATAGAACAAGAGAAGAGTTAGAAACTCTAGCCTGATGGTCGAAGCACGCTAAACGCTATCCCAAGAAACTTATTGCCCCCTCGTGTGGGTCTCGTGGCAATGGTTCTTGAAGATATGACGACCCCAGTCAGGCGATCTCCTTCTCGTCAGTACAACTTCAAGAAGGCTTGGCAAATCTCGTGAACTTTCAGGAACCCTGCAACTATACGAAGATCTTCTCGAAGCAGGGAGGCAGCACCATAGCACAACTTTAATCCGAGAGAGGAACTCTTTCTCGGAGCAAGGGGTAGCACCACAACATAAGCTCGAGAGAACGAAAAAGGGAGAAACAAAAAACAGGGAGCAATTTCAATTTTTGATGTGTACACATTACATGGCTGCACCGAGCCTTATATAGGCCTCGGGCAGTTAATGGAAGGCTGAAAGAGGGGAGTAGTTTATGGTCTGCGATTACACCCATTAAACCCGCACATTACAGCTCGTAGAGAGCTTGCTCGTAACGGCTAGCATGCAATGCCTCTCGCGTAACGGCTAGTGTCCCAAATGGAAAATAATAAATATGGAGGAGGGCTAAAAAATAAAAAATAAAAATAAAGCAGGTGCGGACCATCCCATTTCGGAGGTGCTATCGTGTCCGGGTCCACAGGCGCACACACACGTGCCGCCCAGCCCAAGCCCGGCTCGGTTCGGTATGGCACGCACGCATGCGCGTGTGTGAGCTAGTGGAGCCCCTCCTCTAGTGTGATGACTATTGGGGGGAAGAGGGTAATCTCATATAAAGTGGTAAGGGATTTCTCCCCTTACCGATATGGGACTAAACCACTTTGAGTTTGTGTGGTTTCAAAGACACACATCCAACATCGCAGCCTCCATCCTCCCCCTCCTTGATCTGTCCTCCATCCTCCTCCTCCTCAAACAACGGGCGGAGGCTGACCGAGGCGGGGCGACGTGGCAAGGGTCCGAGTACAAAAGGGGACCGTCAACAGGCAAGGGAGGAGACTGACCAAGGCGCTCAGCAAAGTAGATCGGGACTGATGATGAAATCAATCCTTTGAGGCCACTCTTTTTTCTCTACTTTTTTTTAATCTTTATGATGTGGTGATGAAGATAATGTTGTGATGTGGTGGTGGTGGTGGTAGCACTCTGCTGGTGCAGAGAGAGAGAGAGAGAGAGAGAGAGAGAGAGAGAGAGAGAGAGAGAGAGAGAGAGAGAGAGAGAGAGAGAGAGAGATTATCCTCTGCTGAGATCGGGGTCGGATCCGCACACCTTGGCTTCCGCTACAAAACCCGCGCATCCTTGCCATCGACACCCTCAAAGGCTTATCATCCTCGCCATTGTTGCCACTAGACCCGCCTCAAATCTTCTCCTCTTCTTACTCCTCTCCTCCTCATTTTCTCCTCCCATGTTAACACCCTCCACTGCATCCTCAGTCCCTCACCCTCCTCCTAGCTACCATACTCTTCTCCTCTCCTCCTACACCCTCACCCGCCTCTTTACTCTCCTTCCCTGTCTCCCCCGACCTCATTTTTCTCCACTCTAGGTGGGTTCTTTATCTCTCTCTCCCTCTCTCTGGTTGTAAAGGGATACAGTAGGGGGGAGGGGCTAGGTTTTAGAGAGATAGTGGAAGGGGGTGAGGGGGGAGGCATAGCGGACAGGATGGCAGACAAAATGGCAGGGGTGGGTTACTATTGACGCGATGGATGCTGGGGTTGAGTGCATAGTTGAGCATACCAGCCCTCTCTCTATCCCCCTCTCTCAATTGTTTACACATGAGTGCGATTCACGGGTTGGGTATTAGTGAAATAGATGGCATTAATTTTTTTTCTTTTCTTTTTAGTTGATGTGAGAGGAGAGAGATCCAGGGGCGGTAATTTGAATTCAAATGGAAGGGGGGGATGAAAAGAGAGGGAAAATAGTTTGAATTTAAATTTTAAAGAGGGGGGAAGGAGAGAGGAGGGATGAATCCTAACCATTGGTATGTTTATCCCTCCCTCAAAATCAATCCAGACTGTACACTATCTCCCCAAAGTATCTTTCAAATTTTAGAAGTTTTATCAAACATCCGTTGTAACCATTAATCTGAAATATAACATTTGATGCTCCTAAAAGTTTTAGAATGTGTTGATTTTTTGTGGGTGTTCTATCTAAGGTAAGATGCTTGTGCTCACAAAAAATCAGCACATTCTAAGACTCCTAGGGGCACCAAATGGGCAGCTGCCCATTTCGTTGAAATAGGTTGCCAGCCTATACCTTGTATCCTCGATATATATATATATATATATATATATATATATATATATATATATATATATATATATATATATATATATATATATATATATATATATATATGGGAAGGGATACTCTTACTCTTGGCCTCTTACTCATATAGTTAGCTATGATCTGGGCCGTCCATTAGATCTCGACGTACGGTTTGGATTAGATGGGGAGTTGAAGCAATGGTGTTCGCATTAAATGCCTGTATTAAAATCCCGTATTAAAAGCCCGCATTTAATGCGGACACCATTGATTTAACTCCCCATCTAATCCGAACCGTACGTCGGGATCTAATGGACGGCCCGGATCATAGGAAACTATATGAATAAGAGGCCATGAGTAAGAGTATCCTTCCCCTATATATATATATAGAGAGAAAACGGGAGGTGAGCTGTCAGCCTATTTGGATATTTAGGCTGCCGCTGCTTGCTTTGTCGTTCAATGAAAATGCTGCATTTGCAGCCGTTCGATGCAACACAGGTTTGAGAATCAGATTTGTTAACAGCTATTAATAATTATTATTCACCAACACACACACACACACTCTCTCGTTCTTGGCCGGCGCAGGACCACCGGAGTACTGTGCTGCTCCGATCCCGACGGCAGCCCGCGCCCCCGACGACAGCCCCCCCGCGCCCCCGACGGTAGCCCCCTCCGGATCCGGCCACCGGCAGCCCCCTCCGGTCTCCCGACGGCAGCCGCCTGCGCCACCGGCAGCCCTCCGACCAGCAGCCCCCTGCGCCACCGGCAGCCCTGGTCTCTCGAGTCCCGACGACCCCCGACGGCAGCCCCCTGCGCTTCCGGATTCGGCCACCGGCAGCCCCCGGCGCTGACAGTGGCTGGATCGGCGCCGCCGGAACTCGCCGGAGTGGAGCCTGGTCGGAGAAGGTGGCTGCCGGCGCCGGGAGTGGAGGTCGGGGAGGTGGCCGGCCTGCTAGCACGTGAGAGAGAGAGAGAGAGAGAGAGAGAAAGAGAGAGAGAGAATTTAAAAAAAATAAAAATAAATACAGCTATTTACAACTGTTTTTTTTTCCTATAGTCCTTTCTTGTCATATAACTTCTTCTTGAGTATGCCAAGAATGGCTCTATTGGAGGCTTTGGCCTAACCGTTACACTGAGGATATCTCGGAGTCGAGTAGAAAAGTTTGATCATATGGCTTTGGCAGAATTCCCGAAACTTGTTTGAATTGAATTGAGCTCCATTGTCGATGATAAGTACTTACGGTATGCCAAACCTTGATAAGATGTTCATCCTTATGAACTTAATGAGTTCGTTGTCTGACTCTCGGAAGAGAGGCACAGCTTCAAACCACTTTGTGAAGTAGTCTATCGCTAGTAGTAGGTACTTTTTACATGGAGATGGAGGGAATGGCCCCAAGAAGTCCAACTCCCATTGGTGGAAGGGCCAAGGACTCATCAAACGATGGAGCTTATCTGCAGGGAGATGGATCGCCCGAGCATGCCTTTGACAGGACTCGCACTTCTGGACAAATTAATAAGCGTCTTTAGCCATGGTTTGCTAGTAGTAGCCTTGAAGTTTGACCTTTTTCTGGAGAGATCTACGACTAGAGTGGTTGTCGCGGGATCCAGAGTGGATGTCTGTAACGATCGCTTTTGTTTGATCAGGGCCAACACATTTAGAAGTGTTCCGCCGTGAGACTGGAAATAAAGATCATCTCCTTGGAGGTGGTAGAAATGAAGTTTCCTATGGAGTCATCAGGCTTGAATAAGGTCCTTAGGCACTCTGTTATGACTGAGGAAGTCAAAGATTGGCTATCTCCAATCTAATTGATCGATTAGGGAAGATATGAGGGTTGGCTGTCTCCAACTCTCATCTTTTGCCGCGGCGATGAGGCGGCACTCAAGGCTAGCTTTGGGTAGTTCTTGGTAGTCTATTTGAATTTGATTCTTACTTATTGGATCTCCAAGTACTAAATCTACGTTGGCAAAGGCGTCGGCCTCGCGATTCTTTGCCCTCGGTATTTGAATGAACTTGACTTCAAAGAAATATTGCTTGAGATGTTATACAGGGGTTAAGTTGTATTGCATTATCTCTCCCAGCACTATGTTATCTCTGTTGATCTGCTTGATCATCAACTAGGAATTACTTAGATATTGAGGTGATCTACCCTCAGGGCTCGAGCTATCTCTAATCCAAAGATGAGTGCTTTGTACTCGGCTTCGTTGTTGGTGGCGTTGAATCTGAGAAGGATATCTTTCTCCAGGTGATCAAGCTCGGGGGATATCAGGACTATACCAATTCTCGAGCCGATAGCGCTTGATGCTTCGTCGGTGTAGAATTTCCATTACGCAGTTGTCATTCAAGGAACCTCTGGGTTCGGATGGGAGGCCTCAGAGCTTAGATCAAAATATTTATTGTCGTTGTCGAGATATATGTCTAGATCTTCTTCGAGAGCAATTGTATCATCCACGGGGAAGTCTGCAATGGATTTCTCTTTGACAGATATGCGAGGCTCGAATTGGATGCTGAACAAACTCTGTTGGAATTGATGTGTTCTTATCTTGTAAAAATCTTTTATTCAGATAAATAATAGAGAGATTGTATTTGAATAAGAATTGCATTAGTTGTACATGATCATATCACATGTTCTATGATAGAACAACAAGCCATGGTTTATGTAGATCTGTTGAGAGGAAGGCTTAGTGAATTGGAAACATATAACCTAAATTGTTCACAACTATGATAGGGCTAGTTCCCCTATCGTGAGAAGTTGTTGGAATGACAGAGCATAGAACCTTCACTATGGTCATTGCGAGGCACAGTTACTATGACTGAATGGAGCCAACATGGTGCACAGATGAGTGAGCAGACACTGGTGCATTAAGCTGTGTTTCTACTTAGAGTAGTTGGTCCTAAACCCTAAGGAATCATGACCGGTGGGCTAACCAATTGCGTGGTGCTTTGATGCACCAACATGTGAGGGATCCATTTATGTGTGACCCAATATCACGGTCGTTGGGTTACCCGATTGATGTCGCATCGGCATGTCACTCCTACAGGTTATCCACAACCCTAACCGGTAGTGTGTTCCATGGTCGAACTCACATCGCACTAAAACCAGGCCTAGTGGTTATCAATCGAGCTGACGACCGGATCCCCTAGCTTGGCCAAAGCAAAGGGAAGTGCGTTGAGGTTAGTTTACCTGGATGGAACCATGTCAAATGATCACTCGAGTCTGACGGTATTCTCCACCGCTCGAGTCGTATCATGGCACTACGTGGAGGGATATCACACTACTGTAACTGAGTGGAGATCAGGGGTATGCAAGAGAACATAATAAGTCTAGAAGGATTAGAGGTCAACTTGCGTCGTGCTCTGTTTAGCTTCGCAAGTTAACCAGGGCTTAGAGGACAGACAGAAACACCTGTAGGGTATGTTGGTCGAGGCCTGGTTGTTAGCCATGAATCCTAGTCCCTGCAGGCTCCACCTTGTCCACATCCAAAATTGTTTCTACCATCTCTTCCCTTACTTGCACTACCTTAGTTAGGAAGACGATCATCCCATAGGTGCTTCGCAATAAAGCGTGAGAGAGAAAGAGAAACGAAGTATGCTTCCAGGGAGCAACTCCAAAGTGGTTAGAGGCATACGTAAAATATCTAACACCTCTTATAGGTGCAGACAATCCGAGCATGCATCGCACGGGAGCTCGGTAGAGTTGCTTCGGTAAATTTTACTAAGGGCACCACTAAGTATGGATAAATTACTGAGGGCACTCCTAGATGAGAGAACAATATTTCCATATCAAGAGGATACTAGAAATCCTAGGGGTCCTACAGGTTCGAACGGTTTCGCAATCGAAGCCCGGTACACGAGTATACGACCATTAGAAGCATGGGGGGCATTTTGGTCTTTTCCCAAATAGCCCCGCATGCCCTAATGGCCGACCACTCATGTTAGGGGTGCCCGATTTGCAGCCATGACCTGATATGGGGAGTATCTGAGAAGATCCTTCCCCAGATATGGGTTGTTGCATAGTTGGAACCGCCCCTCCTAAAATCTAGGGGGCGATTTTTCGGGTGGTTGGATAGGATAAGGATGGCCATATCTAGGGGATTTTTAATCCCTATGGCCAGCCACAAAAGAGTATGATGAAAGAGAATTTCGTGCAAGGGAAGAAAAGGGTGTTTTGCTATAATTTATTGCTCAAAACAATCCCCTCTTGCGTCGAAAATCAGCACACCATTCCTCTCTCTTTCTCGTCTTCCTCAAGGCTTTTGCAAGCATCGGAAGAGGCTCGTTGGCGAGAGGAATTCAGACATCTCTCAACGAGGACACGGCTAGGAGGCGAGACTCAGTGAACCCAACGGTGGATCTACATCCATACCCCTTCATCCGTACCTCGGCATCCGTCTCCACCAACAAAGAAGAAAATCCTCCGCAGTGAAAAAATCTGCATGAAGGTATAATCTCTCTATCGCTCATTCTAAGTTTTAATGCATAGATCATCTGATGTATGTTGCATCATCTCGTTAGAATGACGATTAGGGGTTCGTACTATTGCATCATGTGCAGATGATAGGATTATATAATCAGAATTTTTTGTAGCACACACCCGGCAACGTGGTCCTATGACCATTGCCCGACTTTCGCTGCGCAGACTTTGATCTAGGAAATTAATTTTTTCCAACAAACTCATCTCGATCACCCACTTAGTCATCCGACCTACTCGACTTGGCTTATCGAGGATGTCTTTAAGAGGATGTTCAGAGGTGGCGGTGACCAAGTATGAGATGAAGTAGGGATGGAGTCATCACGAGGCTATCAACAAAGCCAATGCGACCTTCTCTATCTTTGAGTAGCGAGTCTCAGCCAGTAGAAGGGTGTGGCTAACGTAGTAAACGGGATGTTCAACACCATCTCTTCTGTCGAAAAGGACTGCACTGATGGCTTGACTAGTGACTGCGAGATATAACTAGAGAGGTTCTTCCGGTGATGGAGCAATAGGATGGGAGCTTGAGAGAGGTAGAACTTGATGCTTTGGAAGGCTTGCTTGCAGGTCGAGTTCCATCCCGAGGTATTTGCCTTACGGAGCTTGTCGAAGAAAGGCTTGCATTTGTCCGAGGACTTGGAGATGAATCGGTTGAGGGCCACCAATCTTCTTGTGAGGCAATGAACCTTCTTAAGGTTGGAAGGCGAGGGCATTTTGAAACAAGTCTTCTCTTGATCGTCAGGATGCAACGGGATTTGATTGTAGCCTGTGTATCCATCCATGAAAGATAGAAGCTCAGGCCAGTAGTGGCATCGACTAGCCTATCTATACAGCCATAAGGAATGGATCCTTGGGGCAGGCTTTATTAAGATTAGTGAAGTCGATGTAGACTCTGACCTTCCCGTTCTTTTTTGGAACTACAACGATGTTGGAGATCCAAGTTGGATACTTTACTTCACGAATGAAGCATACTGCGAGCAAGTTGTTGATATCTTCTTGAACTGCAGCCAACTGCTCTGGTCTAATTATTCAAAGCTTCTGTTTGACGGTATTCGTACCTTCTTTGATAGTGAGCCGATGATATTCGTCATCCAGATTGATCCCGGGCATATCTTTGAAGCTCCAAGTGAAGACATAGATGTTGGACATGAGAATGATACCATGTCTTGCACTTCTACACCGCTAAGACCGGTACCGATGAATATTTCTCAAAGAAGATCGTCGTTGCTAAGGTTTACTCGGACGATCTCTTCGATAAAAGGTGGAGCCTCCTACTCTGTTGGTGGAGGTTCTAGTAGTGGGGACTCCCTTGGTTGCTAACTCGTGGAAGGACTAGATTTATCCATCGGGCGCTTGGGTGGTATGAGATTTACATTCTGATCCATCTTCGCTGCGGCTACTTCGCACAAATGTCCAGACTGTTGGTCGCCTCGGATGCAAAGGATGCCTTCTCCTGTTGGGAACTTAAGGAGTTCATGATACGATAAGGAGATGACATTGATTTGGTAAAGGAAGGGTCTTCCGAGGATGATATTGTAATTGGATATTCCTTAAACAACCGCAAACCTCACAGAAACTCGTATCTCCTTGCTGAGATCGAGTATGAATCTGGCCTCTCCCATTGTTATGCTTTGTTAGCCGTTGAAGTCGGTAATGACTATTGGGACAATTTCTAGGCTCTCATACTTATGTCCTTAATGCTTGAAGCAGTCTGAGAACATAATGTCGATTGAACGGCCGGTGTCGATGAGCATTTGGTTGATAGTACTCCCGTCAAGGATGAGCCATAGAACTAATGGATCTCGGTGCGAGGTGTATACTCCCTGAAGATCTTGATCAGTGAAGACAATGGAAGGCCACGCCAAGCCTTTGATGATTAGTTTCTCAACCCAACTGTCCTCTTTACTCTCCAAAGATCGAACATTAAAGATGTGTCAGATTTGTCGATCGATCTCTTTCCCCATCAAGGCTTGATGGTGCATAATCCCATGGATGCCAAAGACGTTGGCCCGTACACTTATTGGAGGCGAGCATCGAACGGATATAGTTCTAGAACATCTATTTTCCTTTTGTCGAAGGGGGTAGGCGTTGATCTGGCCTGTAAGTGAACTCTTGGGATGTTCGATGACCATGGCTGCGATGGAAGTCGCAATACACAGATTTGTCGGCAGTGAGTTTGGTGTCTTGTTGTAGAAGATTCGATCGCCGAAGGAACTCCTCATATTAGATTTGGTCCAAGATTTGATCGATTGGTAAGTTCTACTCAGTGAACTTTGTTCTCCAGGCAGGTGGAGATTTACAATTGTCGTCTCTTGGTCATTTTACAGGTGCTAGCTCTGGTGCTTCGGCATTGAGGACTTTGGCAGTCTGTCTAGGTGGTTCTTTCTCTGTTGGTCGCCATTTGGCTTCGCATCCCTTTTGAGCCACTTGGTCATCTTGAACTTCTATCTCCCTTTGGATGCGATCGAACATTGCTCCGAGGGAGGATGGTAGATTGTGGATGAAGTCGTTGTAGATGTGCAAGTCGTAGCAGAGGGCATTAAGTGCCAATATGATCACCTCATCATCAAGATTTCCCAAAGAGAGTGGAGTACGTGCTCATTGCAAAACCTTCACATAAAGTTGCGAAGAGTTTTGTTTGCTCCCATCCTTAAGCGATATAATGTGCCGAGCTTCTTCTTCGGCTTCAGGTTCAGTCGGTATACTGGACGAAGAGATTCACAAGGGCTCCAAATTAAGTTATGGATCCCGAACGAATATTGTGATACCAGTCAAGAGATGGCTCATCAAGGCTGCTGGTGAAGGTCCAACAAAGAATATTGTTCTCTTCCTCATGTGGTGTCAAGGATTGCTTGAATGCAAGGATATGGAGGGTTGGATCACCTTTGAGGCAATTGAATTTTGGCAGGGTTGGGGTTCTCCAATATTTTGGGAAGGGCATTTGGAGAAGGCTTTGATGAAGGGGTCCGGCCGAAGAGTATCCTCCTCTATGACCAAATCCAGCGTGGTTGGTCAAGGAGCAAGGGTTGGGGATCTTTACTTTGAAGTGCAGCTTGGTAGTGCTGATACTGCGGAGGACTAACTTGTGAAGTTTGACGTTGAAGTGGTGACAGAGGGATCAGGTCCCTCTGTATCGACTCTCTTATCTGATGCCGAACTCAAAGATTGGGTATTTCATATGCATGCCTTGCACAGTTGCAGCCAAAAGATGACTGAGATGATGGGTCCTCGATGTGTTCCCAGACGTACTGCCTTCGAGGGCCTTCTGAGGGAGTTGGCTTCCGATTGCTTCTTTATTGAACTTTGTGGCCAAGGGAGGACTTTCGGGGCTCGAATTTGATAGGTTGTTGTGTCGATCGATCTCGTCGTTGTTGAGAGCCGGAGGAAGGGAAAGAACGACCCCTGCATCGTAGGCGGCCTTCTTGATAGCGTCTCTTTTTGCTGTTAGAGTAGTATTCTGCTTTGCTAGTAACAACAGTTGAAAGTCGAGCACCGAGACTTGATAAGTTGCTGGAGGATTTTCCTTCGGAGCGGGCGTAGTTTGTCCGACCGATTGCCGAGGTAGTGGAGGGATCGATCGATCGATCGATCTCCCATTAGCAAAGTGAGCCGTAGTCATTGGTCGGGTAGGGTGTGGCCCGAAGTTGAGCTGCTGACCCATTGAGCGAGTCTAAGGTCGAGGTTGATTTCGTTGTGTGTTACTTCCCTCTGGGTGATCTTGATGTCTTGTCTTCGCCATTCAATCAACAGCAAAGGAAGCAGCCAAAATGTTCATCTTCGAGCGGCTGTCTACTCAACCGAGAGAGCTGGGAAGTATGGCGTTGGAAGGATTGGTTGTCTGCTCAACCAACCAGCCATTGTCTGAGTGAACAAAGCTTTTCGTCCGATCCCTCAGATGATACCAAACTGTGGGGGATGATCCTCGTGCCGATTTGAGGACTCAGCCCAATAGTCAATCGATTTGAGCATTGGTTCGAACGTTGAATCTTAGACTTGAGCTTTGAAGTAGTTGGGAGATTGAGTTGAGAAGAGAATAGACAACGGTATGGTTTTGAAATTCGACCGAAGCCTATGTTTTTGTACTATAAGGTGTAACCTGAATTCACTAGCACTTGAAAGGTAGCGACCTCAACAGGATGAGTGTCATTTGCCTTAGAAGAGGCAGAAGGATGTCAAAGCTCTCGTATTCAAAAATATGATATGGAAATCAAAAGATCGATCTGGAATATTTGTTTGGTCTGCTATTTATAGAGGTTTGGGAAATATTTCTGTACTCACTTTGATAGGTTCTAGGTAGGGCTGGTGGACCCCATTATCGTCTTTGTCGGCTCCCAGGCAGGGCTAGAGGGTCCCATCATCGTCTTTGTTGACCCCCAGGCCGGGCTAGTGGGTCCCTTCGTTGTCTCTGTAGACCACCATGCAGGGCTAGGGGGTCCCGTCGTCGTCTTTGTGGACCCCCAGGCAGGGCTAGTGGGTCCTGTCGTCGTCTTTGTGGACCCCTTGGCAAGGCTTGTGAGTCCTGTCTCCGAGCGTTTGCCAAATTTTGCACCCCCCCCCCCCCCTCTCTCTCTCTCTCTCTCTCTCTCTCTCTCTCTCTCTCTCTCTCTCTCTCTCTCTCTCTCTCTCTCTCTCTCTCTCTCTCTCTCTCTCTCTCTCTCTCTCTCTCTCTCTCTCTCTCTCTCTCTCTCTCTCTCTCTCTCTCTCTCTCTCTCTCTCTCTCTCTCTCTCTCCCCTCGAGCGTTTGCCAAGTTTTGCTCATATAACACATCACCAAATGAGGGTGAAAAAACCCCAAAAAACTGTACGTTGTCTTCCATACATAACCGGCTTATTACGATCACACGGCCCATACGTCGAATACAAACTAAAAGGTTAAAAGAAAAACGGGAAAAATTTACAAAATTTTTTTGGACATGACTTCCCTGCCATGTATTATAGATTTAGAAGAGTTAGAATGCAACACTATAGGTATATTTTTTGGCGCAAATAAAAAAAATCCATCCTAAACAAACCGAAAGCTTGAAGAAATCCGTGATGCGGCAAGCACCATTGGACCTTCCTCAACATGGGTATGTGGCTCGTTGTGATGGTATGAAGAGCGTCAAAGGAGATATTTTTATTATGGGCAGCCTCCAGTGTTATATGCAACCCAGTTGTATCACCGTTGTAGTCATGGTGTTCAAAACTCTAGAACAATATCTGGAGGCAAGAAAGAAGATAACGAGATCAGCTTTCCATCGAAGCATTTGCAGTTATATGATAATTTATGATCAATCGGCGTGTTAAAAGAACTAACACTCGGAATCGCTCTTAACCCATTGTCCATCCTCGACCGTCTCCTCTGTCTTGTCTCTGGGGTGCTTCTTGCCAATATGTTTGTTCTCCAAGTATTTCTTGGTTGATGCCGGAGTAGAGATCTGAGGGTACATTTCTTGAAGAGTATCGACCGCCAAATCTTTACCCAAATAAAATAATAACATTAACATCGATGACAAAACATAAGATAAAGTGAAAATATATAACTTTTGCACGAAATCATTCTTAAATTTGAGAGGAATTTTTTTCCTCCCAAACCTTATTTATAAACAGTTTTGGGTTGAGTTTGTTACCTTTTTTGTATTTTGTAAATTTTGATTTGGGAGGGTCAAGTCTTCCAAAATGTTGGGTGGGAGTCTGTAAATATGTTTCACGATTGGGATCATAGCAAACTACATACAGGGTAAAAATTTCCTCTCAAATTTGCATGGTATTCAAGATCATAACTTCTCCATTCTTGACTCGGAAATTGGATCTCTAAAGCCCATTCTTGACTCGAAAATCGGATCACTAAAGCTCAGAGACACCATGAAGCCACTTCCTCAGACAAACATCTTTTTGAGAAGAAATGAGAGTGATCTTTGCTTCATGGCATTGCGGTTGTCGGCTAAGAGCATCTCCAATGGCCTAACTTGAGGCCGTTGACCCACCAAATATGACGATGGAATAGCTTTTGAAGCCCTCCAATGACCTCCCTTAACCATCGCCACATTTATTTTCTACTCATCAGCCTTGCACAATTTTTGCTTGAGGATCATCAGATTTTATGTAGTAGGTAGTGGGTAGGGAGGCTGAGCAAAATCCACTCGCCAAATCTCCTGATGTGGCAAGAATGGCTCACCATATTTAGCTTTTAGCTAGGGAGGCCGTTGGAGATGCTCTAATGTCTCTGGCTTTGTTGAGGATGATCTTGGTATCGGGCGAGAGATCGAAGGGCAATTCAGATATCGATTCTGAGGGAGGCTACCTGTCTCCACCTCCCATCTCCACGCTCGATTTTGGTTTGAGAGCCAATAGCCTCGTGTGTTCCTTATGTAGTTTCCTCACTTGATCGAGTGTGAAGTCGTCTAATAGGTCGCGCGACGAATGCGAATCTTCAGACGGGTCGTCCTTCTCCGACTCTTCATTCGGCTCCTTGTTTCCGAATTCCGAATGTCCCAATCGCGAGTTCGCATACATAGCACCCCAAAAGCCACTCTTGTCAACCATCCCAAGAATGATTAAACGAACATTGTTGTAAACGGGGAACCCCTCGGATTCCTCTATAAGACAGACCTCGTAGTTCTCAAGAGGAGCGACAAACTGTACTTCATCGGTGGGGTCGTTGGATAGGACCCATTCGACAATTTCCTTCCGCAGCCCAGCTACGTCCGGGTTGTTGACGGAATGGTGGGTGCATTTCATTTCCGTCTTGATAAGATGACTCAAATCCTGGAGGATTTTATTTTGACGAGAGCAATTTTCTTGGAGTTCGGCGATTATCTGAGCCTGCCGAATGGACATCTCCTTGAGTTGGGAGATGACATTCTCCAAATTTAAGTGTCCCGTTCCTTCAACCATGCTACGATCACCGCTCTAATACCAATTGATATGTACTTGATTGAGTACAAATCAAAATAAAGAGGATTAGAGATAGAGAGGAGTATATAGAGTGAGAGAGAGTGAGGGGTTCAGAGAAGTGTAGAGAAATAGAGGGCTTCAAAGATTATATAAGATAGAACAACTTCGTTATTCTCATTTTATCACTTCAGGATACATAAATACATCACACAACATAACTAACACATATAACTAACTGTTAACTACGTCAACCAATCCAACCATACAACATAACTGATGGATAGAATAAAAAAATTCAAAATAAATTGTTTTCAAATTCTGGACCAGATTTGATGGCCTTAATCTTGAGCCTTAAAAACACTAATGAGCAGCCCATTAAAAGCCTATATTTGTAACCCTTAAGTCTTTATGGGTTTTATCATCTTTAATGTGCTAACCATTGGAGCCTTCAATGGGTTTTTATGGCTCTTGCATGGGTGTCATTTCCTGATAACCGTTGGAGTTTTGAGTAGAGGTTTTATAGATTTGTATCTATATAACATGACACGTCGGTTTTGTGTTGACTAGACAAAACGGAAGCTGACTAGGACAAGCTGACTGGACAAAAATGAACCGAATAGATCTAAATATTCGTTCAAAAATCAACGCACAATCTTTATTTACCTGTCAACCAACTCCCTCCCCTTGGTTTCAAATCCCGACCCATTTAAACGACACTAAACTTCTAAAATCCCGGCCCATTTAAACAGCACTAAACCTGACCATTCATCCCGTGATCGTTATTCACATCAACGGCTATAAACCCACCCCAAACCATCGGGTCGATCTCGAGGAATCTGTTCGAATAGAAACAACTATGATTGATTGATTATAGGAGGAGGGGGAGTTGGTCGCGCCGAAGGTACCCGCTTCGTGCCAATTGGCACGGGCGAGGAAATGGGTGTCCCTATGAATGACAGTGTTGTCATCGAAAGTGTTTTGTTGCCAATGGCATTCAGGTGTGTTGCCGCTAAACGCGGCCCACTACAGTGCCGTGACAGGCACGGGCATGCACTAGTATGTTACAAATTAAAGCCTTAATAGCCTCTAATGTGCAGCTGAAATCATCTAATTCTAATGGCCTATTTATTCCCCATAAGTGTTGAAAACAAAGGATATACATGAGAAAAAATTTTGTATTCTCTTCTTCACAAAAATCATCTCTTTGGCTTTCACTTTTTCAACTTTGAGTTTTACTATTGGTTTTAGTTGACTCACGGTCCATCCCATTTACTTGTTGTGCCGATCGAACGGGCGACGTCGTATCCTCGTTGATTCATCTTGTACAATCCTGCATAGGAGGGAAGATAATCATCGAGGAAAGAAGATTTGTGCTCGCTTCGTCAAAGCTCAGGTCTGATTTCTTTTCCATAATTTTGCTTTTATATTGCTAATGAAAAATTACTTTTGATTTTCGGCACACTAAAATTTTCAGCAATAACCAACTCAACCATACAACATAACCACACCTACCCAACTTCTACAACCGACTCACACAACTACCTACAGTTTCCACATGTGGCACCCATTCCGGTCATGTATCACTTTGGAGGCGGAAGCTGTTGGGATTGGGGCTGGAGGAGGAGAGGAGGCGGCCATGGTGAGGACCATCGAGGACAGAGGAGCCCCCCCCAACCCCCAAAACTCTTCGGGAAAATTTAAGGGGGACTTAGTGAGCCGCCCTTGACAAAGAGATCGGTTTTGCCTAAGGACATTAAAATGCTGTGGATGAAAGTGCCCACCATAGCATTTCAAATTTTCTTTTCCTATGCCACCGAACCAGTGAACCTGTCGGAGCTGCTTGCCGCCACCGAACTGAAAAACGAACGTCGCTGCCAGAGCTACTCACCGCCGCCACCGAACCGAACCTAAACCTAACCCTAACACTAACCCTAACCCTAAGATCTACAGCTATGGGATGAACCCTAGACCTAGGGTCCTCAACCAAACCCTGAACCGAAAAAGGCAAGGACCTTAGGCTAAATGAAACTTTAAGGTGTCATGTTCACAGGATGGATCTGTTGTCAGGGACCTCTCGGACATTAACCAAAATTTTGATGTCAAAATTTGAGTTACACCCCTATATTTCGAAATATTTAATTTTATCCCCAATCCGTTGCCGCGAGTGACTAACTCAAAGTTTTGACATAAATGTGGTGATGCAAGTAAAAAAACCCTCACTTTTAAAGGGTCTCTCACGGTCAAGTGACGGATTGGGGGAAAAATCAAAATTTTATAAAAGTGGAGGTGTAACACAAATTTTGACATAAAAAGTCGGGGTGTAAGTAAAAAAAAAAATCCCTTTTTTAGGGTTAATTGGTAATGAGTCCCGGATAAAACAAATTTCACTTGTGCAAGATAACTAAACATTTCAATTAACAATAAATCCTTGATTTATTTCATAAACCCAAAATTAACCCTTTCTTATTCTCTCATCTCTCTTGAGCACGTGACGGCAGAGGCGAGAGCAGCGGTGCAGCGAGATTGACTCTCTGGCCTGCGACCTTGACCTTGACCCTGCCGATCTCGACCTTGACCCTGGCAACCTCAACCTCGATGACCCCGACGAGTTGCAGCTGATTATCACCGCAGTGACAGTGGCGACGAGCAGCGCAATGAGAAACCGCCACCATTAGGTCCCAAGATAAGAAATCCTAGATCTAGGATTCATCCCATTGCCCATAGATCTTGGATTTAGAGTAAGGTTTAGGTTCAGTTCGGCGATTAGCTCTAGTAGCAGCGAGCTGTGGTTCCATGGTTTGGACTTTGGAGATTCGCTGGTTCTATGGCATGTAGAAAGAAAATTTGAAATGCTATGGAGGGCATTTTCATCCACAATATTTTTAATTCCTTTAGGTTAAACGATTTGTTTGTCGAGGACCACTCACGGATTCTCGGCCCCTTTTTTTTAATATTAAACCAAGAATAATTGTATCCCCACGAAAATGAGATCTCATAGACTCCCTCTATAACCGATCAATCATAGTCATCCCTATTCAAACAGATTTATCTCACTTCCTCTCACTCTCCACTTTGTTTTATATAGAAGGTGGTTTGATTGATTGTAGAGGATCAACCGATGGTTTGGAGCGGACAGAATTTCAGCATGCATCGAGGGTTTAGGGCCAGAATTTCAGCACGCTCCAAGGGTGACCCCCACGCTCCCCCACCTATATTAAATGGGATATGTCAGACCCTGGGTACATCAAGCTTAACTTGGATGGATCCTAATTTTCATCTTTTGATACCGGTGCGGCCGGCTATGTTGTCCGCAATGATCGAGGATCCATCCTGATTGAAGGAAACACAGTTTCCCGTGCTCTTCGGTGGCTGATGCGGTACTTCGGGGCTTGAGGACGTGCTTACAAACTGTTGCGGCACACTGGCCCCTCTCCCAGCTTTGGGTGGAAGGTGACTCCTTAGTAACTCTTCATAGACTGGTTTCTGATCGTTCAGACTCCCCCTTATCGAGGATTGTCGGAGACTAGTGTATTTGTTTGCCAATTGATGAGTCTCCCACATTTACAGAGAAGGAAACAGTATTGCCAACTGACTCGTGGGAATGACCCTCAAGTGCGGCCTAGGTACACAGTTTGGATCGAATACTTTTCTGCTTTGGTTTGTGCGCTCTAGCGCTTCGGGATGTTAGCCCCTGTATGCTTTTAAGGAGATAAGGACTTGTTTTTTCTCCTCCAGACCCAAGTAGTGTATTGGTTTTTACCAAAAAAATTAAAAAACAAAAAAATGGTGTGACTGTAGGGCCTGGCGTGTTCGATACGTGGGTTTATAGCCGTTGATGCATGACGGGAAACTAATGATTTTCCTAATTTACCGATCAAATGATCATTCAATGGCATTGAATGGGTATTTCTCATCTTTATAGTAGATTTTAAATAGGATTTATGCGAGAGCCGTGTTCACACACAAGAGATGGATTTTGCATGCGCCAAGTCATGGCCATTTATTAAATTTTGCATGCACTGATGATCGACCAAGATGCAGTATCCAGCGAATTCCCCCACACAGCAAAAAAGATTTCTCATTCACCCACAATGGATAATGGATTAGATTTGGACCCCATTTAAAACATTGCTTTAAAGAGTGTAATTGAATGAAAGGATTCCACCCGAAATATCCCACGCCCCATTTATAGCAAGAAATTTCACCCACATAGAGTGCATGCACCAATGCAATCTCGTTCTCTCTCTCTCTCTCTCTCTCTCTCTCTCTCTCTCTCTCTCTCTCTCTCTCACACACACACACACACACACACACACACTCTCTATATGAAGGGCATGGATGGAGCAGCAGTATGTGCTCCAAATCCATGGCTTCAAACCTACTCTCTGTGTTGTTCCTCCTCATATGCCTCTCTCTCCATGCCCATGTGTATGGAAGAGACCTGCATGGCCTTGAGCGAGACAGCAAGTTCAACCTCCACAATGACTCCAACGTAACCCCCATTCAAGTTCATATACCCCTCTCTCTCTCTCTCTCTCTCTCTCTCTCTCTCTCTCTCTCTCTCTCTCACACACACACACACACACACACACACAGATAATTGTATATACATAAAAGGTAAATCAATAATTATGTGTAAGAGGTGCACGGTGCTTTTTATAGATATCTTGCTTGCACATTTCACTAACATGTTGAAAGGTGTGATTGCTATATAGAAAGAGCTTGCTTCCCCTACAAAGAATTTTGTTGAGAGAGCTGCACAAAGGAATTTACTTTCAAAAGGCAGAGGATATTCCAGAGGACAATATCCTAAATATTATGAACCTCGTGATGCAAGTGCACAAATTATACATCATGTAAGTGGTTTCACATACATGCCATGTAATTTAACTTTATTTGATTTTATCTCATTTGTTCATCAAATTATAGTACCATTTACTTATTAGAAACTTGCACCATTTCATTGTTATGTCGATATTTATAGTACTTATTGAACAGTATATTTGGAATGATTTTTACTCAATCATATTTTCAATAACAGTACATTTGGAATGATTTGTTGTTATTATGTTTTTTTTTTATTTTCTTGTAATTCTTTGAATTGTATAGCATTGCTAGTTGTCTTCCATGATATATATATTATTAAGAACTTCATTGTCTTTTATTAATTTAACTCTATTCTCATTGAACTTCTTAATTTTGTGTAGTGGGCAACATATCAGTCAATAGATGGTGAGTACTATGGTACCAAAGCGACTATAAACGTATGGAGTTTGCAAAATATCAAATCCCCTGATATAAGCGAAACTGTAATTTGGGTTGAAAATAGAGGTGACTCACCTGGAAGTACAAATGCAATAGAAGCAGGCTGGCATGTAAGTATAGTTTCTTGAATTTACCTTTAAATATAACATATATATATATATATATATATATATATATATATATATATATATATATATATATATATATATATATATATATATATATATATATATATATATAGTTTATCTATTTTTAAATAGTTTACTTGTTATTTAAACTTAAATTATCTCTATATAATGCTACCTAATATTTTATTCGACAATCTGTAATATTTCAGGTACACCCTGCATTGTATAATGACAACTTTGCACATTTTTTTATATTTTGGACCGTAAGTAACAATATTTAAATATGCTATCCTCCACTATGTTGATTTATGTTAAGTGATTTTAAATTTTTTTTTTTTTTCATAACAGGCGGATGGCTATCAAAAGACAGGTTGCTATAATTTTGATTGCCCAGGTTTTGTGCATACGAATCATTCTCTATTAGTCCCAGGACATAGATTGGAACCAACATCCATTTTTGATGGGGCACAATATTATATCACTCTCAAAATATATAAGGTAATATAAAAAAGAGTTAATTACTTTACTAATCTATGTCAAATATTGCTAATCTTTGAAAACTTGCTTGTCGCTTCCACTAGTGACATATCTTAATTTATTTCTATAAGTAGATTATAGCATTTATCCATTTCTGATAAAAACTAAATTGAATAGCTAAAATAAATTGTATTGGGTCTTGATGTTGATATCTCTTAGGAATGACAATTATACTGCACCAAACATGTTAATTTGATGTGTATTTTTGATGTTAGATTATAATTCTATTATTTGAATGATCATTGATAACTTGTTATATAAGTAACATTTGATGTTATTGTAAGAATGTAGCAAGTAATTTCAGTATTATAGTAAATAATTAAAAAAATATATAAACAAATATGTGTATCTATTGAAAGTAATTACAATGTTTCAATGAAAAAAATTAAGTTTTTTTATTTTTAATTTACAAGTTTTATTCTTTTTATTAAATCAAATAAGTCTTTTTATTTTTTAAAATCTTTAGGTAACTTTTACATACTTGACATTCTCCATCAACTAAATAAAATCCTTTATGTATGCTACTCTAATTAGTGGTCTCAAAACCTTATGCCATATAAGACATTGATGCGTGATCAACAAAAAAAAGCGACACCGTTATTTCTTTTATGCCCTATGATCTAAGTTCATCTTATGAACTAGGATTACCGTTTTTTTAAAAAAGATAATATAATACTATTTTAAGAGGTTTGTTTTTTTCCTTTACTATATCATAAGCAATAAGTCATGTCTAGTCTATTTGCTTTCCGTTCTTTCAAATATTTTTTGGTTTGATTTCAAGCTATATCTAGTTGTTTTCTTTCGTTCATACTATAATCTGTTTTGCTTGATTTCATTACAGGATCCACAAACTGGAGATTGGTTATTGTTTGAAGGAAGTGGAGATGCTAAAAACTTTATAGGATATTGGCCAAAAACTCTCTTTACCAGTCTAGCTAATAGTGCTTCCGTTATTTCTTGGGGTGGAGTTGTTACGTTTAGCCCGCCTCATACAAGTCCTCCAATGGGTAGTGGTCATTTTTCTATCGACGAAGAAGGAAAAGCTGCATCATTTAAGCATATCCAGTATGTTGACAATAATGGTCACCTTTATGACCCAATTCCTCGCCTCCAAAGCTATGTTACAACTAAAGAAGAATGCTATACGGTTGACGTGCTTGATGATTCGGCTAACCATGGTCGATCGGATGGATGGATATTCCACTTTGGTGGACCTGGTGGTTGTAATAACTAAGAAATACGAGTAAAGGGCTCAAGGCCAGATCTTTATATTACGTTGACTAAGTTTTGCATCTGTTGAACTTGAAGTCTCATATACTCTTCTATTTTGGCTTGCCCTTTAAACCAGTGAAAGGAACATTTGATAAGTTTTCTACTTTGGCTTGCCATTCAAACCGCTGACTAAGTTTTCTTTCCTAGACTCATCTTATGATTCTCTAGCAAAATACTCACTTTATTTTCATCATCAGTTTTCCTGTATGGTCATTAAACAAGATTGAGCTTATCTATGCTATCAAAATCGGGACTAGTCGGCGACTAGTCCCCAGGCGGTATTTTGCCAACCTATTAATTCTGATTCTGTCATTGCTGGGCGGAATCCCGACTAGTCCCCAAGCAGCATTTGGCAAGCAATTTTTTTTTTTGCAAGGAGTATTTGCAAGCAATTTTTATTGGATTTCTTTACATTGGCTCAAAGTCTTGAGTCACAAGACTCACAACTATGGCTCTTCCCTGTAATCATATGTTCAGCACCTGAGAATCTCAGTCTCAGATAAAAACATAGACAAATAATTATTGTTTATTTGTTGATATCCATATAGCCCTATAATCAAAATTGGGGTTGTTCACAGATTAAACATCATCAAACAAATATTTTGATGAATTCTTAGTTCTGAGTCTTCTGACATGGGCATGAAACCAATACAACTGTGTCATGTTACTTATGCATTTATACCCAAGCTATGAAGTGTGAAGGTATGTATTGTTATTGACTGACTAATATCATATACTTATTGACATTTATACTAGTTCATGTATCATTTATGTTTAGGGAGGGGGGAGGGGTTAGAATAAGTTTTGGCCGACTAGTCCGAGTCGGCCCTTGGCCGACTAGGGCCGATTACCGACTTTGACTGCATAGGAGTTTATGTTTTAAACTATGATATCCTAATTTCCAAGACACCTCTGCAGTAGGTCTGGACCTTATTTTTTTTGTCGACTTAGCCTTAGGTCTTTTTTAGGAGATCCTTTTGGGCTAAAGGACTTGCATGTTTCCAATTTTGCACAAGGTCGATCCTGAATTGCACATTTTACATTATGTCCCTAATCATCATTGTCAACTTTTTCAACCCCTTCAAATTGTATTAATACCCACAATCCTAAAATCACATAGAAGAATAATAACTCAGTAAAAAAGAGTTAACAATTGTTTAGGACAATGATTTCACTGTAGTAAAGAGTAACAATCTTTAGAAATTGTTACTAACTAAAGAGAAAATCTGCAAAGTTCACTAGGACGGTGTTAACTCTCTCTCTCTCTCTCTCTCTCTCTCTCTCTCTCTCTCTCTCTCTCTCTCTTTTATCGTGTTGCTCATATAACACGTCACCATATGAGGGTGAGAAAACCCCGAAAAATTGTACGTTGTCTTTATTCATAACCGGCTTATTAAGATCACATGGCCCATAGGTTGAATATAAGTTAAAAGATAAAAAGAAAAACTAGAAAATTCAGGAAATATTTTTGGACATGACCTCCCTGCCATGTATATTTTTTGCCACAGAGAAAAAAAAATGCATCTTCAATAAACCAAAAGCTTGAATAAACCCGTGGTGCGGCAGGCACCATCGCACCTTCCTCTACATGGGCATGTGGCTCACTGTGATGGTACAAAGAGTGTTAAAAGAGGCATTTTTATTATGGGCAGCCTCAAGTGTTATATGCAACCCATTTGCATCACCGTTGTAGAAGAAGTTTTAGCCCAAAACAAGGGTTAGGGTGCCATAGAGCCCTAATCCCTTTATATATTAAATATATCAGCAAGAATTATAAATAAGTACTCAGACTTTACAATAATTAATACTAAGGACATAAGAGATCTCCAATACTCCCCCTCAAGCTGGTGCAAAGATGTCAAACTTACTCAGCTTGGATATCTATATAACAAGGGACGTTGGTTTTGTGCTGACTAGACAAAATGGAGCCAAAAGCTGACTAGGACAAGCTAACTAGACAAAAAAAAAATTCCTCTCTTCCCCCCCCCCCCCCTTCTCTCTCTCTCTCCTCTCCCATTTTTATCTCGTTAAACCCGATGTAGCTGTCCATCTCACCCGATCCTCTCTCCTTGCATAGCTTTCTTGATCTCCTCCTAAAAATCCTGCGACAACCCCTTTCTCTTCATCCCGAACCTCCCTCTCTCTCCTATTAGATTGCAGCCCAACCTCCTTCTCTCTCTCCCTATCAATCTCCTTTCATAACCATCCCTTACACCCACCAGTACTGAATCTACCGATCTATCCCCCTTTTGTCTCTCTTCTTTCTCTATCTCTAAAGCCGATCCCAACCGTCCAAAACCCTACCGAACGTCTCTCTTCCTTAAATCTCTTTCCCATCTCCTCCTTTCTCTCTTTAATCGAGCCTCCCTTTCTCTCTCATCTTGAATATCTCTCTCCACCTACAAACCTAGCGATTGACCCACTCTCTCTCTAAATCTCATCCGATCTCTCTTTTTCCTATTTTTCTCTCAAACCGAACTTCTCTCTCTTTCCCTATTCGCTCGATTCTCTCTCTAGAAACTTATCACAGTCGTCCCATTCCCTCAAACCCATCCGTAGCCATGCAGAGACGCCTCATCCTTCTCTCTCTTATGTGATTTTCTTTCTCTCTCTTTTCTCGATCTCTTTCTCTTTAAAAAATGTGCACTCCCTCTCTCTCTCTCTCTCCATCTCTATATCCCTCTCTCTGTCTCACTATCTCTCTTTCCATTTCTCTCTCTCTCTCTCTCTCTCTCTCTCTCTCTCTCTCTCTCTCTCTCTCTCTCTCTCTTTCCATTTCACACACTCTCTCTCCATCTCTCTCTTTCCATTTTGTTCTCTCTTTCTCTCTCTCTCCGTCTCTCTTCCCCCATCTCTCTCTCTCTCTATATATATATATATAAATATATATATATATATATAAATATATATATATATATATATAAATATATATATATAAATATATATATATATATATATATAAATATATATATATATATATATATATATAAATATATATATATATATATATAAATATATATATATATAAATATATATATATATATATATATATATATATATATCACTCTCTCTCTTTGTCTCTCTCTCTCTCTATTTCCTTTTCACTCCTTTCCGATTTAGCCCGTGTCATGGCCCGCTTGGGGGTTATGTGTGGCCAGCCAAGTCACATTCTGAGTTAGAGCCCAAAAGAGCTCTACGGATGCTACAGGCTGAGCTAAAGGCTTGAACGTACTCAACATGTAATGGGTAATGGGCTATGTTGGTTTCTCTACTAAAGTGCTGAAATTTGTTGAGCCTAAAATCCCACAACGAGTCATGGCCAGCTCAGGAATAGGTGATGCCCGGCCCAGCTGTGTATAGCAAGCCCCACAAGGCCTGATCTGTTGGCAAAGCAAAGAGACGAGCATTTGTTTTTGGTTTTGCTTTTTTGTTTTTGAGTAAAGAAAGTATACTACAAAGGCTAGACAATCGGACGGCTAGAGAATCAGACGGCTATATTGAAGATAAGGGGGGCTGCGAAAGTCAGGAGGGGAGCAGAGAAGCGCGAAGAGATGATGGGTAAGTTGATCAGTATGCATCATTTTCTTGTTGTTCTTGCTTGAAAATTTCTTCGTTGTTGCCGAATACGACGGTGTGGGTGGCGGTGGTGATGCCCGGGGGGTGTTTTGCTATTGAAGGTGGCCTGTTACAATGTCGACAGGCACAAGCATGCACTAGTAGTAGAAATAAGACGAGTAGGTCCAACAACCTTGGTAAAGGCATCAACAAGCTAGTCAGCAGATTGAATAATCACCGGAGTAATTGTACCAAACTGACTATGATCCCGTAGGAAGTGAATGTCAACCTCGATATGCTTTGTCCACTCATAAAGAACATAATCGGAAGCAAGCCTAATTGCTAACTGGTTATCACAAAAAAAAGTGTCGAATGGCTCGGTCTAGGGAATCTACGCTCGACTAGAAGAGAGTGTAACTAAATTAACTCAGTGGTTTCCTGCGCCATAGCATGATACTCAGAAGATTGAGAGACCTCATGTTGTTTTCTGCTCTTCTATGAAATAAGATGTTCACTATATAGAGTGCAGACTCCTGAAGTAGAGTGACGGTCTATAAAAGAACCCATGTAATCCGAGTCAGTATAACACGACAACTTAGAGTTATCTTAATCCTTGTAGAAAAGTCCAAGATCAGGAGCAGCTTTAAGATATTGCAGAATTCGCAGTGCGGCCTCCATATGTGATATCCGAGGAGCATGCATAAACTAGCTAACCACACTAACCGTAAAGCTAATATCATGCCGAGTATTAGTCAGATAAATTTGGACCCCATTTAAAACATCGCTTTAAAGAGTGTAATTGAATGAAAGGATTGCATCACTTTCAATAGCGATCAAAAAATGCTATTAAAAGGTTATAATGCATTTTTCCAATGCTGTAGAAAGCATAGTATCCAGTAATCCTTTTCTTGACCGCTAATTGTGGGGATGTAAGCTAATTGTATTTCTTTGCTTGTTTCTTCAGAAAAATTGTATCCCAATAATGATTTTACTGGATTTTCTAGGACTGGGGGGCCATGAATAGAACCCCCATAGTTCCTACCAAAAAAAACTCACTTTTAAAACGTCGCTCACGGTCAAGTGACCAATTGGGGGTGAAATAAAAATTTTATAATGTGGGGGTGAAACTCAAATCTTCACATAATAAGTGGGGGTGTAAGTTAAAAAAAATCCCCTTTTTAGAGTTAATTGGGGATGAGTCCCCGACAAAACAAATTTCGCTTGTGCAAGACGGCTAAATATTTCAATTAACAATAAATCCTTGATTTATTTCATAAACTCAAAATTAACCTTTTTTTCTTCTCCCATCACTCTCGAGCACGCGGCGGCGGCGGCGAGAGCAGCGGTGCGGTGAGCTTTACCACTCGGCTGGCGACCTCGACCTCAACCCCGGCGATATCGACCTCGACCCTGATGACCCTGGCAACCTCGATCTCGACGACCCCGACGAGTTGCAGCTGCAAGGATGGAGTGGGCACGAGGGTATGTATGTGCTTGAAGCGTTCAAATGGCATTGAATGGGCATTTATCATCGGTTTCTAATTGGATTCTGCAAGCATCGATGATCAACCATGATATCTAGAGGCAAATCGAGGCCGTTGATGGATCCAGACCTACGGTGATAATCGAGCAACATGTACTCGTTTGCCATCAATAGGGACCCCAAGATGAATTCCCCACACAGCAAAAATGCCTTTGAGATATCTTATTCACTCACAATGGATATATTAGACCCCATTCATAGTATTACTTTAAATAATTTAATTTAAATGAAAGGAGTCCACCCATGCACGCCCCATTTATAACAAGAAATTTCAACCCACATAGAGTGCATGTGCCTCAAATCCATGGCTTCATACCTACTCTCTGTTTTGTTCCTCCTCATATGCCTCTCTCTCCATGCCCATGTGTATGGAAGAGACCTGCATGCCCTTGAGCAAGAAAGCAAGTTCAGCCTCCACAATAACTCCAACGTCACCCCCATTCAGGTTCATATACTCTCTTTCTTTCTTTCTCTCTCTCTCTCTCTCTCTCTCTCTCTCTCTCACACACACACACACACACACACACACGCTCATAATTGTATATACATAAAGGTGTGATTGCTATATAGAAAGGGCTTGCTTCCCCTACAAAGAATTTTGTTGAGAGAGCTGCACAAAGCAATTTACTTTCGAAAGGCGGAGGATATTCCGGAGGACAATCTCTCATCAAAAGATATCCTAAATATTATGAACCTCGTGATGCAAGTTCTCAAATTACACATCATGTAAGTGGTTTCACATGCATGCCACGTAATTTAACTATATTTGATTTTATCTCATTTGTTCATCATATTATAGTTCCATTTTTTTATTAGAAACTTGCATCGTTTCATTATTATGTCGATATTTATAGTATTTATTGAACATTATATTTGGAATGATTTTTACTCAATCATATTTTCAATAACCTCAAATCTAGCTAAAGTTTATGAAATATATTGAAAATTGTATATTATACTTTCTTTTGGTTGTCAATTGTTACTATCCAAATAATCTCTCTCTCTCTCTCTCTCTCTCTCTCTCTCTCTCTCTCTCTCTCTATCTCTCTCTCTCTCTCTCTCTCTCTCTCTCTCTCTCTCTCTCTCTCTCTCTCTCTCTGGGGCACCTATATCTGCCAACCAACATATTCTTGGATTCTAAGTAGAAGCAT
Source organism: Chamaelirium japonicum (assembly GCA_947650365.1). NCBI lineage: Eukaryota > Viridiplantae > Streptophyta > Magnoliopsida > Liliales > Melanthiaceae > Chamaelirium > Chamaelirium japonicum. The sequence goes on from OX393558.1 coordinate 41,525,603, forward strand.
TGAGTTGGGTCATTTGGGTTATGATTAGGTTTAGTTCTCGATTCTTAATCTAGGCTCAACATTCTTAGCAATAGAACTAAGAGTTCATGATAAGTCGAATTGCATTTGTTCTATCATTTATTGAATCGTGCTTCATAGCTAATCCCATTTAATGGGATAAAGCTTAGCTTTGTTGTTATTATGTTTTTTTTTAATTTTCTTGTGAATCTTTGAATTGTATAACATTGCAACTTGTCTTCCAGGATATTAATATTATTAAGAACTTTATTGTCTTTTATTAATTCAACTCTATTCTCATTGAACTTTTTCATTTTGTGTAGTTGGCAACATATCAGTCAATAGATGGTGAGTACTATGGTACCAAAGCGACTATAAACGTATGAAGTTTGCAAAATATCAAATCCCCTGATATAAGCGAAACTGTAATTTGGGTTTTAAATAGAGGTGACTCACCTAGAAATACAAATGCAATAGAAGCAGGCTGGCATGTAAGTATAGTTTCTAAAATTTACCTTTATATATATATATATATATATATATATATATATATATATATATATATATATATATATATATATGTATGTATATAGTTTATCTATTTTTAAAAAGTTTACTTGTTATTTAAACTTAAATTACCTCTTTATATAATGCTACCTGATATTTTATTCGACAATCTGTAATATTTCAGGTACACCCTGCATTGTATAATGACAACTTTGCACATTTTTTTATATTTTGGACCGTAAGTAAAAAAATTTAAATATGCTATCCTCCACTATGATGTTTTATGTTAAGTGATTTTAAAAATAAATTTTTTTTTCATAACAGGCGGATAGCTATCAAAAGACAGGTTGCTACAATTTTGATTGCCCAGATTTTGTGCATACAAATCATTCTCTATTAGTCCCAGGACATAGATTGGAACCAACATCCATTTTTGATGGAGCACAATATTATATCACTCTCAAAATATATAAGGTAATACGAAAAAGAGTTAATTACTTTACTAATCTATATCAAATATTGCTAATCTTTGAAAACTTGCTAGTAGCTTCCACTAGTTCTTGATGTTTATATCTTAATTTATTTCTATAAGTAGATTATAGCATTTATCCATTTCTGATAAAAACTAAATTGAATAGCTAAAATAAATTGTATTGGGTCTTGTTGTTGATATCTCTTAGGAATGACAATTATACTGCGCTTAACATTTTAATTTGATGTGTATTTTTGATGTTAAATTATAAATCTATTATTTGAATGATCATTGATAACTTGTTATATAAGTAACATTTGATGTTATTGTAAGAATGTAGCAAGTAATTTCAGTATTATAGTAAATAATTAAGAAAATATATAAACAAATATGTGTATCTATTGAAACTAATTACAATATTTCAATGAAAAAATTTAAGGTTTTTAATTTTAATTTTACAATTTTTATTTTTTTTATTAAATCAAATAAGTCTATTTATTTTTTAAAATCTTTAGTAAACTTTTACATACTTGACATTCTCCATCAACTAAATAAAATCATTTATGTATGTTACTCTAATTAGTGGTCTCTAAGCCTTATGCCATATACGACATTGATGCGTGATCAACAAAAAAAAAGTGACCGTTATTTCTTTTACGCCCTATGATCTAAGTTCATCTTATGAACTAGGATTACGGTTTTTTCAAAGTGATAATATAATACAATTTTAAGAGATTTGTTTTTTTCCTTTTCTATATCATAAGCAACAAGTCATGTCATATCTATTTGCTTTCCGTTCTTTCAAATATTTTTTGGTTTGATTTCAAGCTATATCTAGTTGTTTTCTTTCGTTCATACTATAATCTTTCTTGCTTGATTTTATTACAGGATCCACAAACTGGAGATTGGTTATTGTTTGAAGGAAGTGGAGATGCTAAAAACTTTATAGGCTATTGGCCAAAAACTCTCTTTACCAGTCTAGCTAATAGTGCTTCCGTTATTTCTTGGGGTGGAGTTGTTATGTTTAGCCCACCCCATACGAGTCCTCCAATGGGTAGTGGTCATTTTTCTATCGACGAAGAAGGAAAAGCTGCATCATTTAAGCATATCCAATATGTTAACGGTAAAGGTGACCTTCATGACCCAATTCCTGGCCGCCAAAGCTATGTTACAACTAAAGAAGAATGCTATACCGTTGACGTGCTCGATGACTCGGCTGACCATGGTCGATCGGATGGATGGATATTCCACTTTGGTGGACCTGGTGGTTGTAATAACTAAGAAATATGAATAAATGACTCAATGCCAGATCTTTTTATAAAGCTGACTATGTGGGTTGTAAAAAATAGTGCATGCACGTGCTTGTGGGCACTGCAGCGGGCATCACCACCCCCACCAACACCATCATATTCGCGAGGCAACACATCTAATCGCCTTTGGCAACAAAACACTTTAGGCGGCAAAACTCGCCTATAGCGGCTAGCTCAAGGGGATCATGACTAAGTGATGGATATTCTCACAGCGAGTCGATGAAAAATGCACAGCTCGTTTGAAGGTTTTTTAAAAATTAATAAAAAAAAAAGAATAATTGTGGAATTCGTTCGAGAAATGAAATCATCAGATCAGCGCATCGCATATTTCGAACCAGAGGAGAACCTCGGATGTTCTATAGAGCTTAACGGAGTATGATGGTGGCTTGTGAATTTGGCACGGAGAACACCTAGGCCTGCCACCATTTCTCTCTCCTCTATTTCTTCCTTTCCTTTTTCTTCTCTTTCTCTTCTCTTCTCTCTATTTTCTTTTTCTTTTCTTTTTCTTTTCATTTCTTATTCTTTTTGCCCATCGCACCTGACTTAACCCATTTCAACCTTGCACGACTCGCATGCAAACCAACCGTCCCAACTCAACCAGCCATGCATGTCCAAAAATTCCACACAACTCAACCCATGCATGTGAATCCAAGAACCCGAGCCCCTCGCATCTAGCTCTATCCGAGACCCCCTTGGGATTCTTTCTCTAGTCCGAGCCGATACCCGATCAATGAGAAAATTTTCAGCACAACCTACGTACACAAGCTACAACCATTGCCCAGAGCCGATCAGCACGCTCCAAGTACTGGGGGCCACTACCCCCATGTGTTGGGGACGGCTATATCATGTCTCTTGAATCACAGTGGGCCCCGTGGTTGTAGCGTATGCAGGATGTGCTAAAAAAATTTCCCCCGATCAGTAGCCCACGCATCCCCATCTCCGAGCTATGCATGCAAACCTGTCCCTTCTCCTGTCTGAATCTCTCTCTCTCTCATTCCTTATTAGATAGAGAGATCGGGAGAAGAGAGAGATCAAGAGAGAGAGATGAAAAGAGGGAGATCGGGAGAAGAGAGAGAGAGAGAGAGAGTGTTTTGTCTAGTCAGCATTCCTTTTTATCTAGTCAGTTTTTTGTTCCATTTTATCCTAGTCAGCATATAGACCGTCGTCCTTTGTTTATGTAGACTGCCTATTGGGATGTTGTCGTTTGCCGGTACTTTCTTCGTGTGTGATCGAAAATTATGGACCTTGTGATGCTGGACAATTTGGATGTTGCTATGTGAGCATCCCCTCGTGCGATCGTACGACGGGGCTGTTGGTGACCTCTGTCCTGTTGAGTATAAATTTGCATTTGGTCATCGTTAAGTCAATCCGATTGGAGACAGTACCGAATAACACGACTTGATGGCAAGGAATAGGGGATTGATTCCAAAACCCCGTATAAACTCGAAGTGCGGTGTGGATCATCATTCCATTAATACAGATAGACGGTGGATATCAAAACCGGGGAGGAGATTAACGTTGGTTGTTTTCTCTAAACCCGACAACCACGACTGGATCGATGGGTTTATTGATGTAATCTTTGCATATAAGCAAGCACAATCGGAATGCTGCCATCGCACCATTGGGTTGTTAGGGACTAATATAGTTTGTATGGTCAAGAGATTTATGGGATTCTCTCTCTCTCTCTCATTCATTTTATGACCTTCCTTTCTAGTATGCTAATATGGTATTAATGGGATTTATGCACAACCAAGAGAGGGTGTTAATATGGTAATAATCATTTAACGACCATGCAAAAGATCAATTTATGGAATTTGCTCTCTCTCTCTCTCTCTCTCTATCTCATCCCTCTTTATAATCTTCTCTGCTAGTATTCTACTATGGTATTAATGGGATTTATGCATAACCAACAAAGGGAGCTAATATGGTAATAATCATTTAATATGAGATACTCTTTCTATCTTTCTCTTTGTATGTTGAACAACTGTCATGCAAGAGAACAATTTATGGGATTTGTTCTCTCTCTCTCATCCCTCTTTATGATCTTCTTTTTTTTCTAAAATTATAAAATTCTAAAAATATAAAAGTGAATAATTGAATCTTGATCGACACCGGATTTGCCTATTTTTGTCTAGTCAGCTTGTTCTTTTTTGTCTAGTCAACTTTTGGTTCCATTTTGTCCTAGTCAGCACAAAACCATCGTGCCATGTTATATAGATTTCAACCCACATAGCGTGCATGCATGAATCGAATCTCGTCTGTCTATATATGAAGGGCAAGGATGGAGTGGGCGCAGGGTTATGTGCTTGAAGCGTTCATGCCCCCCCCTCTCTCTCTCCCCCTCCCTCTCTCTCTCTCTCTCTCTCTCTCTCTCTCTCGTTAAAACGATCATTAAATGGAATTGAATGGGCATTTATCATCGGTTTCTAATTGGATTATGCATGTATCGATGATCAACCATGACATCTAGAGGCAAATCGTGGCCATTGATAGATCCAGACCTATGGTGATAATCGAGCATGATGATCCAGCGAATTCCCCCACAAAGCAAAAAAGATTTCTCATTCACTCACAATGGATAATGGATTAGATTTCGACCCCGTTTAAAGCATTGTTTTAAAGTATGTAATTGAATAAAGGATTCCACCCCAAATATCCATAGCCCATTTATAGCAAGAAATTTCAACCCATATTGAGTGCATGCACTTATCGAATCTCGTCTCTCTCTATCTATATATGAAGGCCATGGATGGAGCGGCAGCATGTGCCTTACGTTAAGTCCAAACATAATGTGGACTCACCCCCAACAACTCTTAATTCTTTGTTCTTTGAAGTCACCAATAATTGAGCCTCATGTGAAGTCCAAATATAATGTGGACTCACCCCCAACAACTCTCTGTTCAAAAGACAGGAACGGGCTAGATGAGGGGCAATCGATCGGCTTGATCGAGAACTGGATAAATACCCCCTCGAGGCCTCGTTGACACAGCCTCGACGCCGAGGGCTAGATTGTGTCGGGGTCGGCGGTGGTGCCGGGCTGCAAGGGCGCGGATCGACGTTCCCTCAACGCTACGTCAAGGCGGAGCGATGGATCGGGCCAGATGGGTGGCAGTCAAGCAAACCGAATTGACACCCCCTTGAGGCCTCGTCAATGCCGACCAGACGCCAAGCGATGGATCGTGTCGGGACGGTACCGGGCAGCACCGGCGCCGGCGGTGGTGCCAGTCATCAAAGATGCAGATCAGCGTCGGGTTAGTGCCATCGATATGTAAGGCCGATGGATCCATAGTTGGCATAGAAACAAATGGAGAAACAAAGGTCGGGGCTGTGCCGGGCAGCAAAGGCGCCGGCGGTGGTGCCGGGTATCAAAGGGGCAGATCAACGTCGGGTTAGTGCCATCGATATATGAGGCAGATGGATCCATCGGATCTATGGTTGGCGCAGAAACAAAGGGAGAAACAGAGGAAAAAGGTTGTATATACCTCAGATGGAAGAAAATTGTCTGGGCCTCGTATATTGCCATTTCTTTATCTTCTTCTGATGATGGTCGTCTGCTTCTCTTCTTCTAATAATGGTCGCCGCGAGCTAATATAGAAGAATAGAAGATGTGATGTTAGGTCGATGGATCGGATCAATGGTTGGCACAGAAACAAAGGGCGAAACAGAGGAAGAAGGAAGAAGGGGTGAGGATTCAATGCCTACCTCGTATGGTCTTTTTTTCTTCGGTCACCTTCTTCTTTTCTTCTTGGTCGCCACGAGAAGATGTAGGTGCTCGATGGCTGAAATTTTTTGGTATTCTTCTTTTCTTCTGATGATGGTCGCCTTCTCCTCTTCTTTTGATGATGGTCGTTGCGAGCTGACATAGAAGATGTAGGAGCTTGATGGCTGAAATTTTTTTTCCATGTTTGGAGATTTCCATATCAGGAGATGCACGATTTGGCTCAAACAAATTTCCTTTTTGTATGTTTTTTTTTACAATACTTTTAATGGCTGAAATTTTTTTCCCATGTTTGGCGATTCCCGTATCAGGAGATGCACGATTTGGCTTAAACAAATTTCCTTTTTGTATATCTTTTTTAAAAAATACTTTCCTTGATGGTTGAGAGTTCCCATATCAGGAGATAAGCTGATATAGAAGATGTAGGAGCTCGATGGCTGAAATTTTTTTTTCATGTTTGGAGATTCCTATATCAAAAAATGCACGATTTGGCTCAAAAAAATTTCCTTCTTGTATTTTTTTTTTAAAAAATACTTTCCATGATGGTTAGGAGTTTTAATATCAGAAGATGCACCATTTGGCTCAAAAAAAATTCCATGATGGTCATGATTAAGAGTTCCCATATTGCACAGATCGAACGAGTCCAATTGCACAGATCGAACAGATCAAAATGAATCTCTTTGTTAGATAAAACGGATAAAAATGGATCTCTTTGTTAGATCATATGGACCAATATATCCCTAGACAGTGGCACGATTGTAAATAAAATGATCACGTTGTGATATGTATTATAGATAAAAACAAATCATGCTTCAATTTAAGTGTCTATTTTGATTCTAATATTTTTTTTTTCCTGGATAAGAGTCAATATTTTCAACGTACTCTTGGATTGAATGATATCAATCATCAAAGGTTATATAGGAGAAAAACACTCACGAATATTTTAGAGACCTTTGGTAGTTAAAGCATAATATTAAGGATCTATATACTAATTTTGTATAATAGACTAAACTTTATTTTTCAAAGCTACTATGAACGAAATTATATTTTCTAATTTAAATTTTATAAATATATTCTTTTTTATTAAATCAAATAACTCTTTAGTTTTAAAAATCTTTAGAAAACTTTTGCATAATTGACGATCTTCATCAACTAAAGAAAAGCACTTAAGTATGTTACTCTAATTTGTGGTCTCTAAACCTTATGCCATATGAGACACTGATGCGTTACCCAAAAAAAAAAAAGCGACACCAATTATCTACACGTGAACTCAAACTACTTGCAATATCCATATGATGTGAGTGTGTCTCTTTTTTTTGAACAGTGATGTAAGTGTGTCTTATGTTTTTCCAAATATTTGATCTAATAATTAAATCCATTCTCAACAAATTATTTGTAAAGACAATAAAGGCTCTCTAAATCATAATTGACCCCCATAAGTGACTTTTCAATTTGAGATAACTACAAAAGTTAAGTGATTTTTCAATTTGAAAACTACTTAATGCTAAAAACAATTACTAGTCGTACTTAAGACTTTCAATATATTACAATTGAATTATTATTGGTCATACCATGTCACTAATAAACTAATAATATATTATTAGTCCAATTGAAGACATATTTAATATTATTATTCATTTTCATCTTTATTAAGATGCAAGCAAGGTGGATAATCATATCTTTTATACCCTATGATCCAAGTTTAATTTTTCATCTTATGAACTAGGATCACTGTATTTAAAAAAAAGATACTATAATAGTATTTTAAGAGGTTTGTTTTTTTTCCTTTCTATATCATAAGCAGCAAGTCATGTCTGATCTATTTGGTTTTTGTTCATTCAAATATTGTTTTGTTTTATTTCATGTTAAATATCTAGTTCTTTTCTTTCGTTCATACTATAATCTTTCTTGCTTGATTTCATGACAGGATCCACAAATTGGAGATTGGTTATTGTTTGAAGGAAGTGGAGATGCCAAAACCTTTGTAGGCTACTGGCCGAAAAATCTCTTTACCAATCTATCTAATAGTGTTTTCGTTATTTCTTGGGGTGGAGTTGTTACTTTTAGCCAACCCCATACGAGTCCTCCAATGGGACGTGGTAATTTTCCTATCGATGGTGAAGGAAAAGCATCATCATTTAAGCATCTCCGATATGTTAACGATAAAGGTCAACTTCATGATCCAATTATCGGCGGCCAAACATTTATTATAGATAAAGAAGAATGCTATACCGTTGGTGACCTTTATGACTCAACTGACGTTGGTAGATCAGATGGATGGATGTGTTCTACTTTGGTGGACCTTGTGGTTGTAATAACTAAAATATGAGTAAAGGACTAAAGGCCATATCCTTATATTAAGCTGAGTAAGTTTTGCATCTATTGAACTTGAACTCTTATAGACTTCTCCATTTTGGCTTGCTCTTCAAATCGGTGAAATGAATATTTGATAAATTCTTTCAATGTTTGGAAGAGGATATGACTCTAGACTCTGCTTATGACTCTCAAGCAAAATATTCACTTTATTTTCATCATTAGTTTTCCGGTATGGTCGATAAACAATATTGGGTTTATGTTTTAAACTATGATATCTTAAATTCCAAAACACTTACGTAGTAAGTCTGGAACCTTTTTTTGTAGAATTAGCCATAAACCATTTTAAGGAGATCCTTTTGGGCTAAAGGACATGTATGTTTCCAGTTTGGCACCAGGTCTATTTTGAAATGCACATTTTACAGTAAGTCACCCAACCATTGTTGTTGACTTTTTCAACCACTTCAAATTGTAAAATTACCCACAATTATAAAATGACATAGAAGAATGATAACTCGGTATAAAAGAATTAACAATTCTTTAGGAAAAATGATTTCATTATAGCAAGAGTAACAATCTTTAAAAATTATTACTAACTATAGCAAAAATTTGCAAAGTACTCTAGAACGGAGTAACAATCTTCAAACTATTACTATTTACTATAGTACTTTACAAATTGTCACTTTATGCTACAGTACTTTGTAGATTGTTTTTTGTTTTGTTTTTTTTTCTAGTCCTTAATTCAATGCTGGATTATTTTTAGTATTTTAATAAATAGTTTCGGGGGGAGGGCTTTTTAACCTCGTTTAAGTCTGTTATTGCAGATGCGTGGAAATCGTATTCCATGTAGCACCATCATAAAGATCCTAACTTAGATTAAGTACCGATGTTAGAGATCGATTACCAGCTCCGTTGGCTGCAGATTAGTAGCGACCGACAGTTGGTAATCGATATGACCTACAAATAAGTGTTGGGACTGTTTATGTTCTACATGACAATCCACGACTATTGATATTAGGAAAAAGATTAGAATAATATATTATCCATCTATCATAGATAACTATTTATCCCATTACAAGTACATACCACTAGTCCACTGAGGTGTGCTATAATATTCACCCTAATCACACAAGATATTGTTCGCTTTGCTTGTGTCCGCACAAGTAATTCCCAGGAGGTCACTTATCCTAGTACTACTCTTGTCCGAGCACGCTTAGTTACGGATCAATTCTTACGGGATCCGTAGCGGCACACGGATTTAAAATACGGCTACTATATTTGGGTGGGGAGATTATATAAGTAGCTCAGGATCCCCTTCTCTCCAGGTGATGTTGGGCTAACTCATGGCCTTAGACACCTCACCTCATCTATCTTGGCATGACAGTCTCAGAAGTCTTGGCTATTTGCCATTGGATCTTGATTATCACAATCCACCCCCCTTAAAGGCTACACATCCATGTATAGGGTTAGACCTCCTATCGCGAGGAGAACCGACTCTGATATTATTTTGTAACATTTACCCCAAACACATGATATTGTCTGCTTTGCCCATGCTTGCACGAGGACTTCACAAGAGGTCACACCATCCTATTATACTCTTGCCCGAGCACGCTTAACTATGGAGTTCTTACATGATCCATAGCGATGTACAGTTTTAAAATGCATCTACTATGTTTGGGAGAGAAAGCTAAATAAGTAGCTTAGGATCTCCATAGCTTTAGGTGATATGGGGCTAACTCGTGGCCTTGGACACCTCATCTTATTCGTCTTGGCATCACAACCTCATGAGTCTTGGCTATTGGCTATTGGATCATGGTCATTACATGTGCTCATGAAGTCATGTGTATTTATAAGATTAGTATACAAGAGATTTGAGTGTACCAGTTTATACACTTCAAAAAGATCATAGTTAGTAATCGGATTGGACACCCGATCAAAGACTGTAACACCCTAGCTTTCTCGTTCGCTATCTCATTCAGAAAGACGGCCTATCTCAGTCATTGAATTAGTTGAATCTAAGCTAGGAGTGTTGGTGTGCTTGTCATCAAAAAAGACAAAACACACTCAACAGAATCTAGAGAGCGGATTTTGCCTATAATACTGTCACCCTAGACTATGGTCTCTCTACTAGTTGAGTGACCTTAAATCCCAAGATGTCTTTTTTAATTTGGGTTCGATGCTTATCACTTTGACCTGCCAATGCAAGGCCTAATACAGGACCAAAACTGGGTAGATTGGGTGGCTTGTGTTGGATACCGAGGAACACATGCATACTGTGATAATTTCTCACTCCCTATAGGGAGTTAGGTGTCTACTTGAGTAACCTCTATGAAAGGTTGATCACTATGCCTGGCTAGGTACATCTAAAGATAAGATAAGATGATCAAAAGGACTTGAAGATTTGGGACTCAAGAGAGCAAACTATACTAAGTAGGATAGTCTTAGATCTTAGATAGCATATACAGACACTGGAAGTAGGAGGAGTTCTAGTTCAACATACTAAGGAATAACACTTGTAATTAGTGTGACTTTATAGTGAAACTATAACTTGATAGTAATTCAAATAGTAGTTAATTAGAGGAATGACTTAGTCATGAGATGCCATGTCTATTTCCTAATTGGAGCCAGAGTCAATAGTGTCCCATAAGATTCCAAGTCACTTCTATTGGCTATAGAAACCCTAATCCTAGTGTACCTAGGATTCCTAGTCTCTGATCACATTGGTATCTTTAGCAGAATCGTTTGTAGTTATAGGGTTAAATACCAGTATCGTCCTTAGGGATTACTATCGTGTAACTTGGTCTAATTCTAAGGATTAAAGCAAATAGAGAAGGAGAGTTGTGTGATGATTTGTAAAATTAAATAAACCTAATATGGAGTGATTAAACTAGGGAGAGAATTCAATCAGGGAGAATCTAGGGCGGAGAATCATCCGCTAGCTATGAACTAGTCTATTTACGCCAATTATTGTTTTAATTCCAAAATAAGAGTTCGATCCGTTATGATTAGAAATCATAACAGGGCCTCAACGAAGGTTATTACCTTCGACGACATAAATTATCTTTGGTCAGCATGATTTGTCCTTTGGGGGCACGGAATGTCTTCTCTTGGCATAACTCATATCATAGAAGGATAATAAATCTAACAAGAGATATCTTACCATCACGCACATGGCATGCACAATCTTTAGCTTAGCACGGTCCGTCTTTTTAGGGCACGAATTATCTTCCTAAGCATGGCGTATCTCTTACGAGACAATAAGGAACATTAAAAGCGGAGCAAGACAAGATATGATCTACTCGATTCTTATGACATATATTTTGCAATAAATGTATGCAAGACGAAAGAATGAATAATGAAATATAGAATTGAAATATCTTGTCAAGCTATTTTCTTATTACAATAACAAAACCTTAAAAGTACATTAAAGGAACTAGAACAAAAAGTAGGGCTTTATCGAAGTCCTAGAATGAGTTTAGACGCTCATGGTGGGGGTGATAGCGAAGGTGTTGATAGGGGATGATAAACGATCCATGGCAGCTCCTCTTCATCTTCTCTCTTGATCTTCCTCCCGGAGTTGATGATTTCCAAAGTGAAAAACGGATGTGTTTCTTCTATAAAGACGCGGATATATAGGCTCCCGAGCGAAGGCGATTAGTAGTTGTCTCGTAAACCGTCCGATTTGAGGCATCGGGGCGCTCAAATGATCATGGTCGATCGATCGGCATTTAGGCTCAATCGTGAGGTTATGACATTCTTACTTTCTGCAGAGAAAGTCTTAGTCGATCGATCGGACTTCACGGCCGATCGATCAGTGGACAGGATTTCTCTATCGACGAGATTTATATGTAGTGGTTGCCTTTGGCGATGAGCTTTTTTGGGGTTGCTCTTAGCTTTTCTTCCAATTAAGCTTTATTTGATACTTCTCTTTTACTGCTTATGGCTCTTTTCCTGCTAATCATGAAAATAAAATTAATCAGAACACTTTAATGCAGAAATATCATGATTCGGCATATGTTTGGGGGTATGTATATGATGTGTTTATGCGTCGATCACACCCCCAAACTTAAACGTTACTCATCATCAAGTAAGATCGAAGTCGAGAGATATAGGATTTTTATCATTAAGGATGTGTAATGGTATTGAGATATGCATGTCAGTGTCATACAACATTGCATGGTCATCATTTGTTTGGAGAAACAAATTTAATCGCAGTAACTTATTTCGAAGTGAAATATTTTTAAACCATATGCATCGTTCATTCTAAAATCAAATTGTGAATTAGATTATCTTTGCATGATCATATCTGTGTAGTGAAAGTCCAAACTTTGTAACATCATACTACTATCTTATCGATAATTACAGGCAATGCGTAGGATTCCTTGATTTTCAATAAAAATAGTGAACGGATCATGTTCACAATTAAACAAGCATATATATATATATATATATATATATATATATATATATATATATATATATATATATATATATATATATATATATATATATATATATATATAGAGAGAGAGAGAGAGAGAGAGAGAGAGAGAGAGAGAGGAATGGGATGCTGCCTATCAAAGCAGCGTTTTTTACTGCTTTGATACATTGTTTGACCATCCTAGAAGTTTTGTAATTTGATGAAATTTCGTGAGGGTGTTGTCTAGGGAAAGATGATCATCCTCACAAATTTTCATCAAATTCCAAAACTTCTAAGAGGGTCAAATGGTCGAAGCAAAATCTGCAGATTTTAAATATGACTGCAGATTTTGCAGATTTTGCTTCGACCATTTGACCCTCTTAGAAGTTTTGGAATTTGATGAAAATTTGTGAGGATGAGCATCTTACCCTAGACAACACCCTCACCAAATTTCATCAAATTCCAAAACTTCTAGGATGGTCAAACAATCTATCAAAGCAGCAAAAAACGCTGCTTTGATAGGCAGCATCCTATATATATATATATATATATATATATATATATATATATATATATATATATATATATATATATATATATATATATATATATATATATATATATATATATATATGTTAAATATACAAAATAAATCACTTTTTTTTATCTTATAGGAGCATATGCAATATCCAACCCCCTTAAGCTTCTACGTAACCCTTTTATCGAGTTTTCTGGTGAATGACTCCTTAGCCAAATGGCTTCACGGCATTGGGTGTGGATCAAGACACCCCTAAGGAACTTACTGGCTCAGGCTATGAAGGTTACGAGATTAGACTAGACTACCTACCTGTATCACTTTGAATTCTCACTATTTGACGTGAAACTTTAATTGATTAGGTCAGATGCCCTAGTTAATAGGTGATGGTCTTGGCTTACTGGTTATCTTATCTTAACTTCTCACTGTTTGGTACAAAACTCCAACCGGTTAAGTCGGATGTCCCGGTTACTAAGAGATTATTAAGATGAAGTTTTTATTTATAGAAGCTAAGCATATTATATATATATATATATATATATATATATATATATATATATATATATATATATATATATATATATATATATATATATATATATATATATATATATATATATAATCATTTTTCCTAGTTCATTCCTTATTTGAATATCAAATCAATCTATCTTTTGTATTGCTATTTGGTTATTTTCAGATGTTCATCTTTTGGAGCTCAGCCGGAGTGCATGTGAAGTGTAAGCATGATCATGTGTTATTTTTTGATTGGTAATTCATCAAATAAATTAAACTAAGCGTAAGGCAAAAAAATTCATGATTTCTAGTAATTTCATACTAAAAGATTTATTTTTACAAACAAATTCGATCCAATATATTGAGTATGTGCTAAGATACACACCCCCAAACTTGAATGTCACATTGTCCTCAATATATGATAGTAGTGGTATAGGCAGCGATATGTAACGGATATTACTAGGGTTGAAGGATATCTAGTGAAAAGGTATTAGCTCGTGCATTGATCGAGTAATAATTTGAAAGGTTGTAGTACCCGCAAATTTTAGAGTTTGGAATACATACATTGTTAGTCATTGAAATTTAGAGAAAAGATAAGATATACAGAATTTTAAGGGTGCCGCATAGAAAATAAATTTATTCATCAACAATCCTTTTATTGAAAATAAACTAAAGACAAAAGTAAAAATTCAGTAATATATAACATAAGTTGCCTCCTAGTAGCGCTAACTTTTACTTCTTCAGTCGGACGTTATAAAATTTTTACGCTGCCGACCAAGGTTGATCGAATCGTGTTAGTGCAGTATCTCCTTTTGAATTACACAATTCACAAGATAGTTTGAGTATTATCGCTTGTCCATTTATTGTGAATGTGTAGGAGTTAGTGCGGCTGTTGTGAGTGGTTTGGTGTTCATATTTTCACGATCGTCCAAGTAGGACTTAGCAATGTTCAGGTGGAAGGATATGACACCAAATCACATTTGTGTAGTCTGGGGCAGTGTGAAGTAATTGGGCACTTGTGGGAAATAAGAATTTCCCCTCCTTGTTTGATCTATCCGACCAAGTAGCGTTTGACTAAGGGGAATCGTTTGAATTCGAAAAGGTCAACTAGTTCAGTTAAAACATAATTTCGGAATAGTTGAGAGCGGGTCCATTCGTGATCCTCTAGTTGTCATGATTTCAGTGTTGGAGATGGAAATTGTCTAAAATATTCATGAGGGACAATTCCGAATTTCTTGATAAAATTGTCGTATAGCCCTTCGATTAAAATTGTAGTTGCTGGTTCAAGATTAACCGTTGTTTTGATAGCGAAGTCATTGAGCGCCAAGCATGTCAATTCGAATTGGGCCATGATTAATGATGGCCTATTTCAGAAAAATAGGAAATAAAGAAGATGTTCTTGCGATGATGTTTGGATTGTTGTTAAGTGGCCAATTGGTGCTAATTATCTTGTTATTCTCATGCATATAGTCACTTTGCTACGTTAAACTTTCATATTACACATAAACTGCATGAGTTTCTTTGCACCACGATATAGTAGACTTTCATACGAACCCAACGGCATATTGGTTCACTCACACACATTGCATGCATGAAAAATACGAAGCCCGAAAGTCCAAATTATCCTTTAATCGATAATCGCATTAGAATCTGATAAGCGTCATTTCATGTGTTTTTTTCAAGGAATTGATCTGGTTTTCGATGCAGTCAGCTCAAGGACTTCATGACCAAGCCGTGGATATTCTCACGGCGATTTGATGGAGACTGTATAGCTCGTTTGGAGGCCTGTTAGAGGAAAAACGTTGGAAAACGGATAACTGCGATGATTCGGATGAGAAAAGACTTCAACAAGCCGATGCAGTGCTTGATTTAAATTAGAGAAGGAATACACGCATGTAAATGGAATGTCGTAAGTTGACGAGCTTAGATGGTTCGAATGATGAAACCCCTGGATGACCACCCCTAAACTGATACCATCGGATCCACCCTTACCCATCCATATCTCCACATCCACAACCATCCGTGCTTGGGCTAATCAGCCGTCCATTCCCTAACCGACCGGCCGTGCCTTCAAACCCCTCGCCATATCCACCATGCATGCATGCATGCATGTACCCACCGTCCATCCAACTCGGTTCGACCCGATCACAACAGTCCCTTACCGTATCTAAAACCCAACTCCCATTCTCGATGATCTCATCCGTCCAAATAACATGCATGCAGACAACCCAACAGACCAATACCCAACCCGGCTCCATCGCAGCCGTTCATTTCCTTTGCATGGACCCAGCATGCCATACAGCCGTACAGGCACCCAATCCATGCATACACTCCTACCACCTTGAGAACCCCATCGGACTCCCCCTTTATTCTCTCACCGAAGCCCAGCAACACCTTATCCCTCATTAATCACAGCCGTTCGAACCAACAACCCCATGCATGCAGCCCCTTAACCCGAACCTCCTCTTATATGAACCACACTCTCTCTCTAGACCTGATCGCAGTTGTTCCTTTCCCATCCGGATGCCCACATCACAGTCGCCCCTTTTGTTTCCCTCTCTACCCAAAACCGGATCGAAACCCATGCAGCCGTCCAACTCACCCCTCATTAATTACCAGCCATCCGATCTTCTCTCCTTTTCTCCCTCTAAACCGGACCCCCCAACTGTATACGAGCAGAGACCCCCTTCGAACTTCTTTCTCTTTCCCTATTTTCTCTCTCTAAAACCCAACCGAGCCCCCCACCGAACTTTCCTCTCTTACTCCTTAATTCTCTCTCCCGTTCCTACTTTCTCTCTCTCTAAAGCTCCACCCGACTCCCTTTCTTCTACCCGATACCCGAGATCCTATCCTCTCTCTAAAAAACTAGCCGAGCCCCCATTCCGAACGAGCCCGCTGCCCACTTCTCTCTTTCTAGCTGCCCAACTTGGCAATCCAAGAAGACAGCCGTCTTTCCTACCCGATCGGCCTGCACCCATACTTTCTCTCTCTAAAACCTAAAACCGAAACCCAGCTGTACCCAAGACCAAACCCATGCAGCCATCCATCTCTCTTTCCTTTTTTTCACTCATCACAGTCGTCCCTCATTTAAAAACCCAGTCGAGACCCCCCATGATCTTCTCTTTCTCTCCTACTCTCATCCGACCAAACCCGACTCGTTTCTTTCTCCTATATAGGGGGCTCGGGAAAACCAAAAGGGAGGCTTGGACCATCTACGAACCCTGGGCTTTTACCATCAACCATAGCTCCCATCCCTCTTCCATCCTCAATCGACCATCATTCACACCACCATCACCTCCGAAAACCCTAATCCTCTATATCTCGTAACCATCATCATCCATCTCCATCTCGATCCATCACCTTCCATCACCAGCTTCTATCATCGTCTACCGACCACAAGCCTCGACCCGAATCATTCGTCCATCGCTCGAGCAGTCATCGCGTCATCATCGAGGCTACGTCGTGATCAAGCCGAAGCGGAGAAAGCATCGAGGAACGAGATCGAGGAAGGCGAAATCCACGGAGCAATCTTCAAAGATGATCTGTACTTCGTTTATTTTCGGTTTTTCCTTTAATGTAACAAAACCCATGTCTATCTAAATTGCATGCTAAGGCCGAGATGCAGGGGCGTAGCCAGGAATTTATTTTGGGCTGGGCTGAACCTAAACTAATTTTTCTACAATGAAAAATTTTATTATATACAACAAAGAAATACTCATCATAATTTTTTAATCGAACATCGAGGATACAAGAAAACTTTATTAATATAAAAAAAACACATAAAGCAGACCATAAACTAAAAAAAAAAAACGCAATAAATAAATATGTAATGCAAATATAATAATACATTACTGAAATTGTGCCCTGCGATGCTTCAGAGAGTAGAATTCATCAATTATCGAATCTGAATCAATATTTTCGACAAGTTCTCTTTCAATGCAGACAATCATGCAATCTGCAAGAAACTCATCCTCCATCTTGTTGCGAAGTATTGTTTTAACAAGTTTCATAGCTGAAAAAGCTCGTTCTGTCGTTGCCGTAGAAACAGGTAAAGTCAACACAAGACGAACCAATCTATCAATCAAGAAGTAAATTTCTGACTTTCTTGTTTCAACCAATCTTCGGCATAATTCAGAAAGAGAAGACATATTCTGAAACTTCGAATGACAAGGTACATCAAACTCATAATGCTCCAACTGATTTCTCAAAGTATTTATCTCAATTTGATTGAAATCTTAAGGATAAAATTTCTTGGCAAGACTGCAAATACTTTCAATATTAAATGATTTGAACTCATCACTAGGATCCAAAGCCGAGCTAAGAATAAGAAGTTCCATTGATCGATCTGTGAATCTATTATCTAACTCCATCAACTGAAAATCTATCGCAGCATTAAATATATCAATGTGGAAGTGATGCTCAACTGTAATATAGTCATGTTGCTGACAAGAACGATGTGTACCCTCCATATAACGAGCACTCATATCAGGCATATCAATAGCATTCTTTTCACAAAATGATGTCACGTTTCCAATGAAAGTATCCCAATCATCTTGCCTCAACTTCTGAAGAAGTGTTTTTGTAGTTGAGACTAAATTCAAAGCATTTAAGATGTCTTGAGATTTATGTTGCAATGCTTGGCAAAGTACATCAGTAATTCCCATAACTTTATTGAGCAAATGCAATATAAACACAAACTCAAAAGATCTCATCGCTTTATAAGCGCCCATAGCTTCCCCACGTATATTGTTATTGAGTCCATTCTTAGTCATGTTTTCAAGAACTGTACAAGTTGCACCAAACATATCAATCAACCTGCTAACAGAACCAAAATGAGAGCTCCAACGAGTAGCTCCGGCTCGTTGCAAAGTACGAATTTGATTAACCCCTGTACCAGTCTCATATTCTCCAGAAGATATCATATCTGCAATTTCAGCTTCACGAGCAGATTTTAACTCAGAATGGCGCTTGGGAGAAGCACTGACAAGATTAACAATAGAACTCAGCTTTGAAAAAAATAGCCAAATATCATGCACATCTTTGGATGCCGCAACTAATGCTAGTTGTAGTCGATGAGCAAAACAATGTACATAATATGCATATGGACAATCTTTGAGAAATAATGCCTGTAATCCATTCCATGTACCGCGCATGTTGCTAGCACCATCATACCCTTGACCTCGCATATTTTCAACTTGAAGATTGTAACGAGTAAGAACATTGCATATTTCTTTTTTAAGAGTCAATGAAGTAGTGTCTTCAACACCCACAACTATAAAAAAACGCTCTCGAACAAAACCATCACAATCAACAAATCTTAGAACAATAGCCATTTGTTCCCTATTAGATTGGTCAAGTGCTTCGTCGACAAGAATACAAAATTTTGCATCCCCAACTTCCTCACGAACTTTATTTCTCACTTTATTTGCAAGAATATTTAAGATCTCCTTTTGAATCGTTGGTGAAGTATACTTGGCATTTCCTGGAGCATTTTCTAAGACAACTTCTGCAATTTCTTTATTCAAATTTGCTGAATACTTTATCAATTCAATAAAATTACCACGATTAGAGGACTCCAAAGATTCATCATGACCTCTAAAAGCACATGCTTGCATTGCAAGCCACTTAACGCTCCCTATTGTAGTCTTGATCCGTAACCGATTCTGCAAAACTTGTTGTGAAGATTGTGCATTCATCACTTTGTCAATATGCTGAGATGGGTTTCTTAAATTATCCCAATTGCGCATAGCTGTATTATGTGGTGAACAAGGAACCCCTATATGATGCATAAAAGCACATTTATCTCCATTATTAATCCTTTTCCAACTTTTAAATCCTTCAACAGTAAATACTGAAAACTTTGGCGGATCACTATCAAAAAGAAAGCATGGAAAACAAAATGCTCTATCTTTTGCTTCAGAGTACTCAAGCCAAGGAAACTGTATGAACCAAGAATATTGAAATCGATGATATTGCTTGCCATCTTGGGAGCGTGGATACTCTGCTAATTTTGGTTGACATGGCTCCATAATGATATATGCTCTTCGAACATCATCACGTTGATTAATAGGATATGTTGATATTGGACGACGTAATCCCGGATCACGTTCAAAAGAAGTATCTTCTTTAGCTTCGACTCTGGGAGATTTAGAAGGTCGCTCATCGAGATTATCAACAGTAGATGAAGAAGGCGTCTCACTTGTTGACTGATCATCTCTTTTCTTAAAGAATGAAAGAATATTTTTTTTTTGCTTGAGCATTTGATGATTTGACATTATAACCTACAATAAAATTTTTTAAGATTATGATTTATCAAGTCAGTACAATAAATGTCTGTCAAATTTGACTTTACCACCCCAAAATTATATACTAATTAGTAAATCAAAGACTAATTATTCTTATATCGAATCAATTAACACGTTCATTTAGATACTACTCCATTCTCATCTATCATAACCTGATATTTTCCTACAAGCTTGCAACTTGATATCCAATATCGATTAATTGTGCCAAATTTCTAGTCATCACAAGTATTGCTAAGAAAGGGTTCACCATATATTATGCACTTATTCTAAGTTTTGTGTGATCATACTACTATATCGAGCAGAACATGTATATAGATTATAGGATAACTTCAAAACTATCAGTTTTGCATTAACATAAAATGGCAAACAATAAATAAAGAACGCAAAAATCAATCCAGCATTTGACAAACACAATATATAAAATCCTCTTGTACAAAGCCCTAACAGTAATATTGAGTCATTGACAATGAAGTAGTATCTAAGGGGGTTTTTGTCGGTTCGGTGTGATCGGTTTTCTGTTCGGTTTCGATTTGAATCCTTTCTCCTACGCCGGGGTGCACTGTTAAGTGTTAACTAAAAAGATCTATAGACCTTGGTAGCATTTGACAAGAACAAATCAAATAGAGAGATCATCCGTAGAGCGCGACCATGCACCAGCTGGCCATATGACAGGACATGAGCAATGTTATTCAGCCATCCAGTTTTCCATCCTGATCAGGCCAGCCTGACGCGGCACCTGATCGCAGGCGCCTGAGATGGCCCGATCCGGATGGGAAGCAGGATGGGTGAGAAGCATTTTCCACGAGAAAATTATACATATTTTTTGCTACAAATCATCAATTATTCCACCTTTTCCTCTGTATCTCATCTCCGATCACAAGATCCGAACAAATCATAGTATCCTACAACCAATCCATCCAACACTAAAAAAAAAAGCACAAAAATAGGAGGCAATTTCGTATCTAAGTGATCTACAATATTTCATTTCCCCCATTTATACAAAAATGGGGGAAATGCGGGTCCGATCTCAGCCGCTGGCCCGCTAGGGTTTTCACTTTTCTGGGCCTCTGGCTGTGGGGTGCGGCGCTCGGGCGCTCGGGTCACCTCACCGGGGTACTGGGGTAAGTGGGTAACGGGGTAGGGGTTATATTATATAAGTCGGGTCGGGTTTTTCGGTTTCGGTTCGGTGTTCTGTACCCAGGATCCGAAATCGAAACCGATTTAATCGGTTTAGTCGGTTCGGTTCTGTTTTGGTTCGGTTTGATATTCGGGTCGGTTTTTTCGGTTAAATTTTGATCGGTTTTGGTTCGGGTCGGTTTTTGCACAGCCCTAGCCGGAACAGTGGACCATCAGATTGTATTAGAAATACTAATTGACGGTAATAACCTCTTTTGGAAGAGGATTAGGGGGAAGAGCTGTTTCACATACCAAACGCCCCAAAAAAAATCAATCTGGCTATTTCTATTCTGACCGAAACGGTGGACCATCAGATTGTATTAGAATTTAGAAATAGTAATTAAAGGTAATAACCTCCAAGTTTAAGGAGAAGAGTTGTTATGTTGTTCCACATACCAAACGCCCCTCAATGCCCTCATGTTTCCTAAAAATCCGGCATGAACCCATGATTTAGAGCAAAGAAAAAAAAATTCAAAATTTCTGAAACTGTTTCAGAATTCAGACTTTCAGGTTTTGATGCAAAACCAGGAGGAGGAGGAGGAGGAGGAGGAGGAGAAGAAGAAACAAACGCCCGTTACGCCCCTCAATGCCCTCATCCTCATGATTCCCAAAAATCCGGCATGAATCCATGATTTAGGCAAAGAAAAAAAATTTCAAAAATTCCCAAACTGTTTCAGTCTTTCAGAATTTAGATTTTCTGATTTTCAGTTTTAGGTTTTGATCCAAAACCAGGAGGAGGAGGGGGGGGGGAGGAGGAGGAGGAGGAGGAGGAGAAGAAGAAGAAGAAGAAGAAGAAGAAGACTCACCCGACGGGTCGAGGGCCGACGACGTGCTGCACTGCCGGAGCCGATGCTTGCTCTTCTCCCGGACCCAAAGAAAGAAAGTCCGGACGGAAGTCACGGAACCGAACGGAGATTCTTTTAAAACCCTCGTGAGAGCTGGGTGGGCTCGACGGCTGGGCTGGACGGCTGGGTTGGGCTGGGCTGGGCCGGGCCGACTATTACTATGATTGGATTTTTAGTAAATCTCGGCCGGGCTACAGCCCGGCCGAGCCCACTCTTAGATCCGCCCCTGCCGAGATGAAACCCTAGATCTAGTAGATATTAGTTTATTTTATGTGTTCTATGCCGAGCTTTTCAACGATAAAATATGATTTAAATTCTGATTTGCTATGATGATTTAAGAGTTCTCACATGGTATTGTCATGCATGCCTTGTAGTTAACGTCAGTCGTCTTGTTAATCAAAGCCCAGTTTTATCGTATAAATAAAGCTTAGATCCATTGTGCTTAATCTAGACAATCGATGCTTTGCTATGTTAGTTTTTATCCATTGTGCTCTATTTAGACAATCGATGCTCTGCTTTATTACTCCATGCTTGAAATTAAATCATGCTTATGTCATTAATCTCGTATTGAACCTTTAATGATCGCATCTCAAGAAAGCACAGGATTTGTTTTCTGCATGCTACTCGCCTAAATTTAGAACACCATAATTTAAACATAACATCTACGATGATCTAGCGGTGGATTCGATCGCCTTAGTATCTCATCCATATCCAAACTTCCACACTGCACCGCATTACATTAGTTAATTTGCATGCTTTAATCCTGCTTAGTTTACTTTTTCATCACAATCTCATAAAACCAAATCAACAATATTGCACATTAAGTAATTTAGGTTAAATAACTAATAACCCTAGATTAGATTGCTTCCCACATTAGTGATCCCTGTGGGATCAACCTCGTAATACGTATCGCTCCTACAAAGCGATTCGTGTACTTGCGAGTTATAATTTAGATCAAATTAACCCCTTAATATAGGATTAGTTTAGATCGCATCAATTGTCGTCGGGATTTATGACATAGTCGTGCTCGTGCTTGCCGGAAGAGAATAGAGCTAATCCTCGTATGGAATAGAAAGCTCGCCGTTATGGAAGATGGCTAGGATTTGAGAAGGGTCTAAAGCAGATATATTGAATGTGTAGGGTTAGGGTTTTAAATAAACCAAGGGTTCATGGTCGTATAAGCGTGGAAGTCTGAAAGAGGCACATCCGATCGATCGGTCATACCGTTTTCTCTATTTCACATTTTGTTGTGATTTCTATAGAGTGTAATAAATAAGAAACAAAACCCATATATATATATATATATATATATATATATATATATATATATATATATATATATATATATATATATATATATATATATATATATATAATATTTCACAAGGAATGGATAAAGAGAGTCGTTCGATACAAACATAAGAGGCGGTTAGAGAATTTTATGGCCAAGATCTTTCTGCATTGGATAGTTATGCATGATCATTTCCCTCAACAATTTGTTAACCATCCTGATCATAGCCGTCCTGATCAATCTCCCTACGATCTCTAACTACACGCCTCTCTCTGCTTCTCTCTTTCTCTCTCTCTTAAACTCAATCCTAATCGTAGCCATCCGTGCCCCTACCACTCTCTTTGTTTCTCTCTCTCACCATCTCTCCCATTCTGTTATGCCACCCTCAATCTCACCACACGATCTCCCTATCTCTCTCTCTCTCTCACCGCCCAAATCTTTCTCATTCTCTTTATGTTTCACTCTCTCTCCCCTCCGTCTGTTATGCCAACCCCTGCCTCACCGCACGATCTCCCTCTCTCTCTCTCTCTCCCCCTCCACGGCCCCCGATCCCCCGACCAACGAAGCGCACTCAGTAGAAATCGCGATCCTAACCCGTTCTTCTCAATCCCCCCTCTTGATCTCCCCCTCTCAGCCCCTCTTGATCTACCCCTTCCCCAATCTCTTGCTCCGGTGAGGACCACACCAGCAGCCGGGGAGGGCTGGATCTAGAGCCCCCTCTCCCAATCTCTTGCTCCGGCCAGCCCGCAAGCACGTCGACGGGTGAATCGCACTCAGCCTTGGCCCGCAAGCACTTTCGATCGGTGAATCGGACTCAGACCCAGCCGGCAAGTACTTCTCTCCCAATCTCTTACCCGGCCTGCCCCCAGGCACGCCGACCGATGAATCGCACTCAGTCGTGGCCCGTAAACACTGCTAATAGGTGAATCACACTCAGTCCCAACCGACAGGTACTGTCGATCGGTGAATCGCATTCAGCCTCGGCCGGCAGGCGCTGCCATCGTTGCCGCTCTTGTTCTGCATCGTTTTCCTTTTTTTTTTTTTAGAAGCTCTTTTCTATCGTTTTGAAAGGGTTTTTTTTTTATCCCTCTCTTTGCAGCAAATCAATTGGGTAGATAATTTGAGGGGTGTTGTAACATCAGAAAGAAGAGGAAGAGAGAGATCTGAATAGGAAGAGAAGTGTAGAGCGAAGCAGAGAAGAGATATGAACACGCAGGCACCCAGCGATCGGTAAATCTCACTCAACCCCGATGCCGGCCTTAATTGCAGGTCGGAATCATTTTCCTTTTTCTATTTTATTCTTCTTTCTCCCTCTTTCTTTGCTGACTTCGGGATAATAGACGAAGAAGTGAGTTCGGTAGAGGGTGAGGGAGTGGCAATTTTCCTTTTTTTTGTCTTTCTTTTTATTCCATTTTATGCTGAGAATAACCCACAGATATCTATTTTAATTCTCACACAGGTTGCGATGTCTCAGCATAAAACAGAATAAAAACCTAGACTTATGTTTTGTTCTCAGATAGTTTTGTTTTTTGTCTCATCTGTTTTTTATGCATGAATGCTCTCTATTTTTGGTCAATTGAATTATGCAGCACAAAAGGGGGCTCATCATCCATTTTTATGCATGAATGCTACCTATTTTCTTCATAGGTTTAAAACAAACCTACAAATCTATTTTTTGGTCAATTAAATTGATTGGTTCATGTGTGATATGCGTACCATTGTCTGAAATGTTTTTCTTAATCTTTTTTCACATTATTTGCGGATTCTGTTTCTAGCACTCCGTTGTTCAGTTCTGAATTTTTGCCGAAGTTCAATGAAGGGCCGGACGATCACTCTTACAACAGTTTCAGGAGGTTTGATTCCTTCAGCACTCAGGGCAGCATATTTTTCCCTCAACCTAAGAGCCTTACGAGATTCGACTCCACTCGCAGCACCATAGAGTTTGACCGCAGCGAGAGCGAGAGCTTTACGAGGTTTGTCTCGACGTGTAGCGCCGCAGATTTTGATCACAGTCAGGGTTTCCCGTCTTTCGATGATGCGGACCCCTTCGGCTCGACTAGACCATTCAAGTCTTCTGAGAGGCATTTCTCGAGGCGAGGTTCTGATCATTGGAGTGCCTTCTAGAAGCTATCGGGATAGCTAAAAGCCTTCTGCTATTGTGCCATAATGGTAGAGTGTTTACATTTCTGGAGATGTTCTATTTTGCGTGTGCCATATAAATCAGCAAGGATGAGTTGATTGTAGTTTTGCCCTAATTTTTCTCTCATGAAGTGAATTTATTTTTCCTGCAAAAAAAAAAGTGGATAAGTTTTTTTTTTATTCTTTCCTAATTTTGTTTGTCTGCAGAAGTTGGAAATTTTATGCCCCTGTGATTCACATTTCATGTGACCTATTAACTTTTTTTATTATTATTTTGAATATGAGAATGAGGTTCCTTTCTCATTCTTTACATCATGTTATTTTACTTTTGGCTCTTTGGCTTATAATTTGTGCCGGGAGACCAATACTAATTAGATCTTGAATGCTCTCTTCGTTTGGACTCTTTTCCTAATTAGTGGAATCTTGGAGGATTGTTATCTGGTTGCATGAACTTACATTATGTGATCAATAAGATGGGTTTCTTACCTGCCAAGTGGGATTGTGTTTGTGTGTGTGTGTTGAAGATAGAAAGCAATGTTGCCACTACATTCACCTTTGCAATCCCCCACACACCGATCTCATTCATTGTACGTCAATGGACTTCCATTTTGCTAAGAGGGGTTGGATGCTAAAAGCTCAAAGTAACCATTAAAGTCAATTTATGGTCATATTATATGGAAATAGTAAAGTTTACTCATAAAGATTTATTGCATTAACCTAAATAAAAGGACCCAATTTTAGGCTTTGCATGCATAACAAACATAGGTTTACATAGGGTCGTTCAGGTTGCTCGAGATCTGTGCTCTACGATATTCATGAGGTTGTATAGGAGGACCGCCTCAAGGATGGTATGGCATGGTTGTATAGGGTCAAAAAAACATGGTTTGGTGAACTTGAGTTCACAAATGAAGGGTGAATATGTATGATGTGTTCATCTTCTTATGTTGCTTCTTTAGATCAATTTGTATCGGTTTGTAATTGTATGGTAATGTTCAGCCTTCCTTTTAGAACGTCTTATTTTATTTTGTCATTTTAAACATGCTCTAATATTGAAACACTGGAATTTTTCACGCCTATTTGCATTGGCGATGCTGCTTTCGGTGGATTGTTTTTGGTGAGTATGGGGCCAACTCTCCGGGGGATTGTTTTGCTCATCCTCAGAAAAAAAAAAATCGACAAATTTTGAAACCTCAAAGTTTATCAAATATGATCTTAATCAAAATAAAGGTTGAAATGGACGGTTGACAAAGCTTTTAAATATTTGATGGATCTATAGGTGCAAGGATTTGCTGATTTTTGGTGAAGGTGATCACATTGCTGATTGTAGCATTGATCAATATGTGCACCTGATGGATCTTATGAAGGAGATAGTAAAAATGACCATGCTATCCAAACTGCACTAACCTATCTAGAGGATATCAACATTTATTTGGTGCTAAAAGTGAGCATCACTACGGATGGAATATAGTGATCCTGATAAACACATGATGCTTTATTTGATGTGTTCGCCCCCCGTCGAATATGGCTGCCCTCTCTGAAAATGATCGCAATGAAAAAATATAGACGCCCTAGCACCGAATGTGGGCCCCTTCACCGAATGGAGGTGTCCTTGCCGAATATGGATGCCTTTAACAAATGTGGGCACCCTCGCCAAATATGGGTGACTAAGAAATATAGGCATCTTCACATAATATGGACGCTCCCGCCGAATGTGGGCGCTCTCGCCGAATGTTCGTGCCGACAGACATGAACATTACTATTGTTATCTCCCCTCAAAAAATAGTATCCCCTCAAAATATTGTTATCTTCCTCGAAATATTACCACCACTCTCGAAATATTTGTTTGCCACATTTGAAATATTGTCACCTGCCTCTAAATATCCTCGAAATCTCTTGTGTGCCGACAGGCACGAGCAATACTAGTATATATATATATATGGGAAAGGGGAGCCTGGACCTAAGGTGCAGCGTCGTTGCTGCACCTCAGTCATTGTTTTACCATCATAGAAGTTTTGGAATTTGATGAAATTTGGTGAGGGTGTTATCTAGGGTAAGATGATCATCCTTACCAAGTTTCATCAAATTCCAAAACTTCTATGGGTGTCAAATGCTCAAAAAAAAATCAATTATCCACAGTCACAATTAAAACCTGCAGATTTTGCTTAGATCATTTGATCCCCCTAGAAGGTTTGGAATTTGATGAAAATTAGGGAGGATGATCATCTTACCCTAGAAAACACGTACCCTTACCAAATTTAGTCAAATTCCAAAACTTCTAAGGAGGCAAACAAGCGAGAGGTGCAGCGTCGTTGCTGCACCTCGGGTGCAGGCTCCCTGCCCCCTATATATATATATATATATATATATATATATATATATATATATATATAGTTACCTATGATCCGGGCCGTCCATTAGATCCTGACGTACGGTTTGGATTAGATGGAGAGTTAAAACAATGATGTCTGCATTAAATGCCTATATTAAAAGCCCATATTAAAAGCCCGCATTTAATGCGGACATCATTGCTTTAACTCCCCATCTAATCCGAACCGTACGTCAAGATCTAATGGACAGCCCAGATTATAGGTAACTATATGAGTAAAAGGCCATGAGTAAGAGTATCCCTCCCTATATATATATATATATATATATATATATATATATATATATATATATATATATATATATATATATATATATATATATATATATATATATATATATATACTAGTAAAGCCCGTGCCTATCGGCACGCAAAAGATTTTGAGAGCGAGAATAATATTTCGAGGCATGTGACAATATTCAAAGGTGGAAAAAAATATTTTGAAGGTGGCGATAAATTTCGAGGGAGATAACAATATTTTGAGGGTGATAACAATATTTTTTAAAGGGAGATAACATTAGTAATGTTCATGCCTGTCTGCACAAACATTCGGCTTGAGAACGTCTATATTTTTCTATCGCGGTCATTTTCAAAGAAGGCAACCACATTCGGCGAGGGGCGAACATATTTCAGCAGAGCACCCTCATTTGTCATCACTCGGACAATCCCAAATATTATTTGATATTCGCACTTCATTTTACTATCAAGCTTCTAATTAAAGATATCAATAATTGATATTAAAAAAAAAAATCTACCAATGTGCATGCACCTCCTATGAATCATTCACAACGACAAACAATAAAAATATATTAAAATTTCTATAAAAAAAAACCAATCAAGTTGTGTGTGATGTGACTGTGCTTGGAGGGTTCTATGTTCAATGTGATGAGACATGCACAGGAGTGGGGGGAACATGCAAGATAAGCACAGGCTACAGGAATGGACTCCGAAAACCTGATTACCCTATTCAAACCCGACTCAAAATATGGCTTGGGTAGGATATGGGTATAAGAACTCTACCCGATTAACTTTCGAGTACGGGTATGGATACCTAAATACCCATACGGGTGTATGATTGGGTATGGATCAGGTATGGAGTCTGTCATACCCAAATGGGTATGGGTAGTGTCCGACCCGAACGTCAGTTGATCGGGCGGCCTAACAACGTTGAAAGGTATGGATATAAGAACCCTACCTGATTAACTTTCGGGTACGGATATGGGTACCTCAACCGAAACCTGATTGCCCCTCTAACTTGCGTTTATTAACTTTCAGGTACAGGAATGATTAACCTTGATTTTGATACCTTGATTTTTTTTTCATACCCAAAACCTGAACCCAAACGGGTATGGATCAAGTATGGAGTCTGCCATACCTAAATGGGTATAGGTATGGGTAGGGTCCAACAATAAATTTTTGTTTAGCATGGTAATATTGCTACATCTATCAATGGATTTTTTATTAGCTTGATCATGTTGCTACACTTTTTTACATCCATGAAATCATTACAGAATTACAGAGCGCACAAAGAATATCAGGCAAGAAAAAAATTCCATCAAGAAGCATGTTAAACAATCATAATAGCTCATATCAGCAATAATTAACTGTCTATTTTGTATATGAGTTCACATTTCTATATTTTGTTCAGATCAAGAAAAGCTCTTTCAGGATCCAATTCTCATTCTCACTCAATCATCTCTAGCTACTTGTATTTCTTATCTACTCCAACAGCCAAGGCACTCTTCAAGCCCTATTTGAGATGCAAAAAAATACATTTTCAAATGGTATACTGTTAGAATTGGTGAGGTCTATAGCTCGTAAAACCTATAGTTTAGCTATGTATGGTTGATAGTATAAGAATGCATATTGGTACGTACCTTAGTACGTGTTCTGATTACAGAACAGAGAGCCATGGCTACATGGTAATCCACTTGAGTGGGAGACTCAAGGGACTGGTCCCATGTAACCTAAATACGTTCGCAGCTCTGATAAGGGTTGGTCGCCCTATCAGGATAAGCTGTTGGGATGACAGAGCGTGGGTGTCTCCACCACGGTCATTATCAGGCACAATGTCTGTGGCCGAACGGAACCAACACGGTGCACAGATAGGTGAGCAGACACCGGTGCACTAAACCGTGTTTCTGCTTAGGGTAAAACGGTCCTAAACCCTGAGGAACCATGTCTGGTGGACTAACCAGTTGTGTGGTGCTTTGGCGCACCAATGTGTGAGGATCCGGATGCAGTGATCCAAAACCACGATGTACTGGGTTACCTGGCTGGCGTTGCATCAGTATGTCACTCCTGCAGGCTATCCACACCCCTAACGGGAGGTGTGTTCCTTGGTCTGACCTACGTCGTATTAAACCCTGGCCAGGTGGTCATCAGTTGGACTGGTGACGGATCCGGTTGCTCGGAAGAGTAATCAGAGATACGATGTATGTGGTCAACCTGGAAGGAACCGAGTCATATGAGCACTCGAGTCTGACGGTATTCTCTACCGCTCGAGTTGCATTATGGCACCAGTGGAGGGACAACGGGTTTACCATACTAAGCGGAGAGCAGGGGTATGAGGGAGAACATAGTAAGTTCGGGGGAATTGGAGTGCAGCCTGCGTTGCACTCTGGGTGGCTACGCAGGTTAACTCGGACTCAAGGATCGATGGTACACTCGGGTAGTGTGTCGATCGAGTCTGAGTTGGAAGCCATGAACCCTGGTCCCTGAAGGTTCCACCTTATCGACATTATGTATGGTTCTTATACCATCTCGTCGAAACACAGAACGTAGTTAGAGGAAGCGAGAAGTCCAAGCCTACGCTCCGTGAGTGCTTCGCACTAGTGCACGGTAGATGCGTAGCTACATGTGTGCACTAAGGGGAAACCCTAGGTTAGTGCAGAGACGCATGTAGCAATTCCTTGTCATAAGTGGACTTTGCCACATGGGTGCGATGCACCGGGATATGTTGCGAGTTGACTAGTTGACTTCACTAGGGGCACCCTACGGGAACCTCAGAGAATAGTGAAATCACTGGTGCACTTCACTTATGTGTGCCTTGTAAAGTCTCGTACACGAGGAACAACCAACTAGTAACATAAGGGCGTTTTGGTCATACTATGCGCCACTATGCACTAAGGGGGCCGGCCCTGAGTGTTGAGAGACTGGTCAAGGCCGGCCCTATTAGTTTCAGGAGGTTGTTGCCTCCGATGAAAGGGTCGGTCAAGAGGCGCAGAAAACGGGCTGATTTTGACCGTTTTCGAAAACAAGGAAAAGATAGAGATAAAAGAAGAGATATATAGGGAGAGGTTTGAATCAGTCAATCCTATCCGCTAGGCTTATCCGTAAGGATAAGGCCGGCCCTATATAAGGCATTGGGAGAGAGGGGGGGACGAAATTAATGAGCCATGCAAGCCCTAGGGCCGGCCCAAGCCATGGGGGAAACCCTAGCCACCCCCTCTCCTCTCTTCGCATCTCCTCTCTCGTCTCTCTCTCCCTCGCTTGCGCCATTGGATGGCGACTCGTCTTCCTCGCGTGGTGTTTCGTAGAAGGAGAAGGCTCGTTGTATGGAGGCACTCAGAGATCCATCGATGAGGTGCCGTGCATCGTGTGAGATCGGGTGAACTAGAAGGTGTCTCCTGCAATCTTTTGCTGTCCAGAATCTGCACAGAAAATCAGCGTTGTTTCTGTGATTTCGGGAGCTACAGAAGTCCAAACGATGTGAAACTTGTTGCACAAGTTGCGTCTCGAAGTTGGCTACCTGCAGTCCAAATTTCAGCCCAATCGGAGTTCAGAGTAGAAAGTTATGGCCGTCGCACCGAAGCTATGTCGAGCAGATCCGTAGCCCGTCTCCATCAACAAAGAAGAAATTTGTCGCGGTGAAAGATTCCGCACGCAGGTATGATCTCTAACAAGTAGATCTAACATAATTAGAACATGCATACATGCTAGATTGTTCTTTTGCGTTAGATCGTCGTTAGGGGTTCGCGTAGTTGCCATGCTAGTTTCATACACGCATATGTAGATCGTTTCGATGAAAATTTTGATATGTAACGCACACCGCCTACGGTCATCGGACCTTCACTTTGCTTCCGCTGCGGGCCTCTGCCATGGATTTATTTCCAACATATACATACAATGAGACTAATTCACCAAAAACACTGATAAATTGCAGAAATGGATAAAACATATGGTGAACTATTATATTTTAATGGAGAATGGGATGGCACATGCATAAAAGTAGAGCATCAGAGCCTTTGCTTATAGGGTTCCCGAAAGATATATATTGTTTCTAGAATTGTTAGTGTCGTATAATTGATCAAAGACTCCTGATGTTCAATCTTTGGGTCTGATAAAACTGAAACAAAAGTTGGTGTCATGATACATGCAAGAAGTTTCTTCGGATATGAAGACAGTAACCCCTCAGATTTATTTGTCTGAATAGCAACTTCTGACTTCTGAGAGAGAGGGTCTCAATATCAGAACTCCTGCCTTCCAAAACTGATTTCTTTTTAATCGAAATAGTCTGTATAACCTGCTTGGGA
The DNA here is from genome assembly GCA_947650365.1 of Chamaelirium japonicum. NCBI lineage: Eukaryota > Viridiplantae > Streptophyta > Magnoliopsida > Liliales > Melanthiaceae > Chamaelirium > Chamaelirium japonicum. Next base: position 41,558,065 of record OX393558.1, read on the forward strand.
ATATTCTCTTCTAATTTGTAGTATGCTTCAGCTGACAGTATTTGGGTCTCTGACTTGTGACTTTTATTGTCTGAAATGATTGTCTCTTCTGTCTCAAAGAATTCCTCAGTCGAAGCAACTTCCATCTCGTCATCGTCCACAGCTACCACTTCTGTTGCGGCATCAGACTAAGCATCCAAGTCTGAAAAGAGTACTTGGTTGAGGCATGAATACGCTTTCAATTCCCATTGATATAAGTAGCAAACAACCCCATGTACAGGAAATTGACACCTACCTCTGCCTTGAAGTCTTTTGAGAACTGGATCTTTGGCTTCCATAAAACATCCATGTCCTCATGGTTCAGCAGCAAAATATGAGAAGCTTGTTGAGCATCATCATTGCTACATGGGTGTTCTTTTACAACCTGAAGCCACCACATGGGTGTTCTTTACAACCTGAACCAAACATCACTTAGCGTGTCCTAGACTTGCATGCATAACCCAGATTCAGAAACATGTATAAACACAAAGAATCTTCTATTACATTATTTTTTTTTTACAATCCATCTTGATCTATAATCTTCTATACACAAAGAATCGGATCCAGCTAAAGCTTTCACATGCTATTTCGATCCATCTTGATCAATAATCTTGGAAATAAAATAACTCAATAGGGAGAAAGGATTTGAAGGCAGTATTTACCTCGTAATTGTTCACTTGTATTGGCCTTCGCGTCTTCCTTATTTCTTCATGATCACTAAAAAATGAACGCTAAAAAAATCAAAGCTCGAAGATGAGGAAGAGGGTTGCCGCTTGATACCCCTCCTCTCTCTCTCCCACACCCCCGGCAGCTTAATGCTTGCTGTCGTGGTCAGGTGTTGGTGCGGCCGATGATTGAGAGGGGAGAAGGCAGAGGGAGAGATATGAGGTCAAGCGGCCTCCAAAGGAATGACCTCTATGGTGACGGCATTCGAGCAGTACTTCTGCCAATCCTTTTGCATTATTCACAACCCTTTTGCCAATCCTTTTGCATTATTCACAACCCTTTTGCCAATCCTGTGAAGATAAAGCTAAGAACAAATAAGCTGAACAAATAATCCAATATCTGAACAAATAAGCTGAACAACTAAGCTAAGAAGATAAAGCTGAAGATAAAGCTGAACAAATAAGCTGAACAAATTATCCTGTGAAGATAATCCAATATTCACAACCCTTTTGCCAATCCTTTTGCCAATATTCATTAGTCACATAAAGCTAAGAACAGATAAGCTGAACCTGGCTATCGACATGTGGATTAGGTGCACTGTGTGCTATTATTTCCTTAACTATAATAAGCAATCATTATGTCTTGACTTTGTGAAGAATTTGGAGAATAAGAGGATGATTCACCTAAACCTGTGAAGATAATAGGGCTTCACTTGGTTCATTTTTCCCCCCTTAGTCCAAATTAATCCCCACCCTGCACACCAAATGTAAATATAACAAAAGTCCACATTAAAGATGTGTTAATCTTTGTGATTACTGATGTGTTCATCCTATTGATATTACTGGAAAATTTTCTTCTTGTTCTATAAATAAGCCCATTTTAGTTCCAATCATGTTGGTGGATGATTAATAAGCAGTACATTCAGCAGTACATTCATGTTGGTGGATTATTAATAAATGTACTGCTGAATGTACATTCACAATAAGCCCATTTTAGTCACAATAAGCAGTACATTTTAGTCACAATAGCCTGATTTAGTTGCAATACATTCAGTAGTACATTGATTCAGCAGTACATTGATTAATAAGCAATTGGAAATTAAAATCTGAGGAAATATTTGCAAGTCTACCAAAATCCATCACAGGCATTCGTCAAAGGGAAGAAAAATTCATATATACTTAGAAGAAAATAGAGTTGTACCAACAAAAGCAACTCAAGATTACTGCAGATCGACTTGCTGTATTTGGTGACAAATCAAGTTTATATATTTGGAACAATCACATTTGCAAGTCATGTCCACTTGATTCTATTATTTGGAGAGAAGAGAGCAAGAGCTTACTCTTGGTAGGTAGATAGGATGAAGCCGGAGGCAAATACTCTTCTCGCGAACGACACGAACCCCATCGCTATGGCTGAGAATATCAAGCTTCAAGATGGACACAAAGCTTGTCTCTATGAACGACACCACCACTGTAACAAAAAAAATATGGATGAGAGACATGCAGAGAGAGAGAACATAAAAGACAAACTCAACTCATCAGTTTTGTGATTCATCAAAATTGTAATTACCCACTGATGCTGTTGAGCTCTTGAAGGGGCAGATGGCCATGTTAACCATTATCCACCTTCCTCTGCCTTCATTTGCGGAAGTCTGAAACTTTATGATATTAGTGTTACACTTAAATCATATATTTATATGGTGGATAAAGGGTGGTTTTTGTTCCTATAAGTTCAAACCGTTGAACTAAAAACTGAAGTAGAACTAACATTACTTCCATCATAACGAATAGGTCAACCTTCAGCCTGAAAAAATCCAACTAAGACAAACTAAACTTTCTTCTTTTATTTAAACCACCCGTTGAATAGGCAGGTTGACTTTTTAAAAATATATGCTGTTCACCGCCTGTTGAATTGGCGGATTGTTTTTTTTTAATTGGCGGATTGTTTTAAAAATTACATGATTTAACTACATGCAATGTACTGTTGTACCATACTTGTATATTTAAATAGAAAGTTCCAATGTAAACACGATTTAAAGAGAGAGTGAGAGAGAGAAACATCAACATACTTTAGTCACCTGAGAAGTGTCTCTATTGTCTTATTCCTTCCTTGGGTTCATACACATTTGACTGTAAGGAATCAACAATAGAAAACTACTACACAATAGTAATTAATCAACATACATATAGAACTTTAAGACGAAGTAAGAAAATTCCACCATACAATTACCATGCAAAATAACAGCTAGAAAGTATCTATGAAAATATGCCCAAGAAGAAGATAGAAAGTCTAGAACTAATTACATAATGTAAATTACTGCATTATGACATATTTACATTCATCACATAATAATCCACCGTCTTCAGTTTCATCCCGAACCAGGTCCCTACAAATAAGACAAAATCCAACCTGTGAACAAATGAGAAAGAGTTAGACAATAAAAAATATACCACTACATTATAAAGCGATCAAACTTATCAGAATTGACTACCATATATCTAAAAAAACAGGCGAAACATATCACTTTGGCGAAACATATGTGCTCACCATCAATATGGGTATATTCTATAATATTGTTACCTCCGTCTTGCCATGATTAGTCGTCGTCTTTGTTCTGCCCTCCATATCGCCGCATCATTTATTAATTGTCTCTCGACAACATAACGCTGGCGTCCCTCAATATGGTTCTCTGTGAAAATGATCTTATAATTTTAAATTTTTTTTAGTACATTATATTAAATTTATAAACATTTTTAATAGAGAAAACATACCCTCAAGAAGCATCTCCATCCATGTTTTTCTTAAAAATATTGAAACATCACGGGCATATGACATTAATCGCCAAATAACATTTTCGCTCATCCCATATAGGTGAACTCTACCACGAACGGGCCACCTAGGCCACCCATTGACTCGTTCTTCAATGGGAATGACGGGTACATGCCTATCCCACACCTGCAAAGGTGATACATTGGAACTATAAGTCGTCTTATTTAATGCATATAATTTGATAAAGGTAATGAGCGTATACATTACCTCATGTCCTCGTGAAAACACCAGTTGAAAGGGCGCCTGTCGAAGCGTCCGCACTGGTGAGGGTAGTGGCGGCGAAGGCAACTGTGCTGATGAGGATAGCTAGAGAAAGCGACGATATTGGCGCGTGTTATCGACACGACGTGATAATGGCAGCTATAACAATGCCATATGAGTATATTTGGAGTGAGATGAAAGGAGTGATGGAGAGGGGGAGAGAGATACCAGACGTAACGACGACGGCTGGAGTGAACGACGGTACTGACGTGCATTACCGACGCGGTGAGACGGTAATGGAAGCTATAATGGTATTGTATAAGTATCTTTGGATTTAAAACTTTTTCAAGACAATAGTACTTCAGGATAAACAATATTTGAAGTTTCAGTTGTGCCGTCTGGTCGAAGAAGTATAGAAATTCTGTTTGTTGATGTACATCTTGAAAGTGCTACATATAACTGTCCGTGGCTAAAAACCATTGTCCTCAAATCAATCCCGACGTACTTGACTGATTGGCCTTGAGCCTTATTGATTGTCATTGCATATGCAAGCCGTATAGGAAATTGACGCTGTGACATTGGAAATGGTAATTCTGATGATGACGGTATTAAAGATATCTTTGGAATAAATACCAAATCACCTGATTTATCTCCAGTTAAAATCTGGGCTTCAATTACCCGAGTTCGACAACGGATAACCATTAATCTTGTCCCGTTGCAAAGTCCATCTTTAGGCGCAAGATTCCTGAGCAATATTATTGGGGAACCTACCTTTAATTTAAGCTTGAATGGTGGTAATCCGGAAGGATCAAGTGAATTCAAAAATTCAGTCGGATAACCATTAGACGTCGAACTAAGATCATCCTCGATAGCTTTATCTGCAGCATAATATACAATTATTTCCCTAGGGAATAGTTCCAACGCTGCATCATTTATTGCATTCACATCATCATTAAGTGCAGCAAGAATTATACGTTCAGTTAGGAATGATACAGATGATGTACCCTCGATATTTAATTGTGGATAAACTGAAAGAATAAAATCTGTAAGATCCTTTAAGAAATGAATTCCTAACGGTAATTGAATCGTTTCAGTTGGATTTGATCCGACCTGTAATAATAAAAATAAGGATTTAGCTGGTAGGAAGCAATAAAGGACAACATACGGATTTCCAATGGATGTTATAGTATTTACCTCCATCAGAAAGTTGGCGAAATTAACATTTTCGGGTTCCGCCCTATCCAAACGCATATTTTGTACCAAGTATAAAACTTGTACATGATTCCATATTATTGAGCGTCTGAGCGATGCAGCCATAATTTGTTCTCACACACCTTTTGGTATAACAGGTAAGATTTGTCGAAAATCTCCACCAAGGACAACTGTAATTCCACCGAATGGTCTTTTATTGCCTTTAATATCTTGAAGGATTCGATCAACAGATTCAACACAATATCTATGTTGCATTGTGATTTCATCCCAAACAATCAGCTTAGTCTCTCTAAAAAGAGCAGCATGTATTGATTGTTTTGTGAATCCACAACTTGAGTTTTCTAATATATCAAGGGGTATCTTAAATGTCGAGTGTGCTGTACGGCCTCCAGATAATAACAAAGATGCAATACCAGACGAAGCAACGTTGATGACAATGTGACCAAGACTACGGCAAGCACCTGCTATTGTATTATATACAAATGTCTTCCCAGTACCAGCTGCTCCACTGAGAAAAAAAACTTTTTCCATTTCATTGAATACGGACTCAGTTACTGCTTTGTAAGCATTGTGTTGCTCAGTATTAAGACGCGCAATGTTAGCATCTGTTTCTTCTTGTTGTCCCTCGTACATTAATTGTTGCTGCTTCCAAATTAGTCTATTTCCAATCACCATACTCCATACTCCTACTGGCAAAGGTAAGGGAGGAAAATCTGTCACGCTTTTACCTGCTTGTAAAAGAAGCTGGTCTAACAAATATAGACCATAATCAGTTACTTGTTCTTCTATTGGACTGGGAATGTTAAACTCCACACGAAGCTTATGATGAAGATCAACACATATATTTTGTGAAAACATATTCCATAATGAATCGGGTTGTAATGGAGAACATTCCAGTAGTATAATGCTGAACAATCTTCGCAGTTGATATCCTGTATTCAAAATAGTAGCCTCCGTGAGACATTATATCCATTCAGCATCATCTTCTAGCAATCCAAGTTTAGCACATGCAGATTTGAATGTAGGAAAAATAACACCATTCACTGTCTGTAAAAATTCAAATGATTGTGGCCCTTTCACGACAGTGAGCAACAAACGAAGAAAGAACTTCTCGCCTTCATTTGGATTAGCAAAATACATCCGGCCAATAGCAAAACCTCGTTTCCTTGGGGTCCATATTTTATTTGTCTTACTCCAAACAAAATATTGAGGGAATTCTTGATAAGTAAAATTGCGTGCACTATGATTTCTAGCACAACAATCAAAGAAGGCTGTCAAAGTTGAATTTTGATTAGCCGCTCTAGAAATAATATCCCCAATATCTTCTGTTATCTTAAAAGTAACATGATGCATTCCAGGCAGATGAATTGCTAACCGCACAATATTTGGCTTCTCTTGGTGTAATGGAAACTCAAGTAGTCTCCATGCTGCTTCAGGTGGTCCGATGTATCATGCATCAATGTACTGCTGAATCTCATCACCTCCCAAAACCATGGTAGTTCTGTCATGTCCCTTATAAATGTATTTGTGAATATATTTAACCGCACGACATGATGCGCACACTTCAGCATTAATATGATAATCGAACATTGCAGATAAATAAGGATTATATGGAACAACATCCCTATTATCAACCTCTTGTCCCCTCACAATATACACTTGATTGGTATTACGACGTCGATAAATAGGATATTCATCCAAATCCATAGATGTTTCATCAGTAAACTTGCGTGGATAACGTTTGGTGCATTGACCGTTGTCCATACATGATGCACGCTGGTTTCTTAACCCGCACGGACCATGAACCATGCATTTTTTAACAGTTTGAAAAAGTAGAGGATGTGCGTCAGGGTCTGGAAATTCAGCTGAAATTATTTGATCAACTTGTGCAACTGTTCGAATCTTATCTGCATGTTGAAGGAAGATCAATGCGTGCATATGTAGAAGACCGCGCTTTTGAAATTCAATTGTGAAAACATGTGCAACTGCTCGGCCAAATATCCCATTTTGTAAAATTTCTTTCATTATTGCTTTCCACTTTAACTCAAATACACGGGCAACTAAATCAGGTCGAAGAACAGCAGTTTGATAAGGCAAGAATTCTGCTTTAATTTCTGGCCAATTAGGATTTGCAGTTACTGTAAGAAATATATCTGAATGTTTGTTGTATCGTGTGATCGCCATGGAGTCTTGGAAAATCTCGTACATATTTCTTGGACTTTCTGAATGCGACGATGGTAAAATAAATCTTTTTCCAACTTGAGCTGCAGACAAACCCTCTTCCGCAATATCTGTTAAACCCTTGTATATATCCACCCGAATGGTGTTTTGATTGAGTTTAACAAAACGAAGACGATTTTGTTCATTCGCGGCCCATGCATCTACTAAGAATTCTTGGAATAATTTTCCTCCATGTAAAATTGTTGAATATTCTGTCGGGCGAGAGAATAACCGATATGCAAAATATTGTGTATGAGTAAGTCTGGAATTGCTTGAGCAATTATTGATTACATCAAACTGTCGTAGATCTTCAGACCACCCTAATTCTCCGAAAGGGAACGTAAGTACATAGTGCAATGGTAGATACGCCGGATGACATTCACTTATCTGTTTCAATTCTTGGCCGCCTCTCAAATGAAGAATGATGTCTCGTGTAGCATGAACCTCACTTCCGTCTCCCGGTAATATAATTGCAACTTTATCTGTCGTTGGAAGATTATCGCGACGACGATCGGTACCATGTTTATAGTGTAGATATGCCAATACATTATTGTTCTCTTGAGAATTTTCAATTGCACTTAAAATCTCGTATGCATGTTTATAAAGTTTGCAAAAGTGATTGTTTTGCAAAAGTGTATCTTGAATGATACTTAAGACATCCCTTGATAAATTCGGATTACGGTGATCTCGAAAATCCAATGCAGTGTCCGGATCATAAATATAAAGCTGCGAATAAATCGGATCCTTACCAATATCTGGTAGCAATGCTCCCGTTTCATGACGTAATTCTCTGTGTATTATAAACAACGTAGGCCCACATCCAGTTAATGAACGGTCATCTATTTGTGCCCCAAGACTTGTAAAAGCATTTGTTGCATTATATTCTCTAATATATTTCCGAAATGACGTTGATCGTGAATCAGAGCCTTCGTATAGTGATTGAAGAGTAGGAGGCAATACAGAAAGTGGCGGTAACTTAATTTTTCCTTCTAAACAACACATTTCAAATAAAGGATGTTCAGCAGGAGATGCTATTAATTGTTCATCTTTCCAATGAAGAGCTGAACAAAATGTACAGATAACATCCATACGTCCAAGAAAATGACAATCGGTTGGAACATGATGCGACGATCCTGTCTCTGTCATGTTTTCGTCTCCACATTCATAATCAAATATATCTTCAATATAGGTGTTTTGCACATCATTTCTCATGTTATTACTCTCATGAGGTAGTTGCATTGGATTTTCACTATTAACATAATAAAACGGTTATATATATACTTGTTAAGTTTATCCATACTTTTAAATATTTATAATTTAATATTAAAATTTATTGTACAATTTATAATATTACCTGTTATTTTCTCTATTTGGAGATACGCTTCCAAATACGGATGAACATGCAACTGATTGAAACTCGAGTCCAAGGTTTCGAAATATGACATTTGTGGTAGATTCACCAACTACGTTGCTTGTATAACTCTCTGGCTGTTCCAGAGAGTATACCATTTTTTCTTTACCCGCTTTTTCTCTTGATCTTCGTGTATGTTGTGATATTGCATGTTTTGATACTGTTACATCAGAACCAACCGATAACGGGACGTGACTTTCAACTCTTAACGATGATGTAGTTGATGGCCTCAAATGAGAAGTCCTTTCAACCTCTTTCTCTTTCCCCTTGTTTCCATCTTGCACCAGACGTGAGCTCCCACCCATTATGTCTTCAAAGGTAACTTGTGTTGATAGTTGGTCATTAATCATTTTCTCTTTAGCTTCATTTTCTCTTGCTCTTCGTGCTCGTTGAGATACTGTACGTAATGATACTGCTATGTCTTCCATGGTAGATTGTGTTGATAATTGATTTACTATAAATTTAGCTCGCTTTGATGAAAACATAGTTTCTTTTTCTCTCTCTCTTCGAGCACACTGCGCTAATGACCGTTGAAATGACCCTCGGTTGATCAGTAACTTTTGGAACTGCATTTGAATTTTCAAAACTTAATAAAATAAAAATACTTTAAAATGTAATAATCTTTAGGTCATGAGAATTAATGAGGGGAGGCATATGTCTCAAAGTTTTATAATGTATATGTTTCATGGACTGTTAAAATTTTTGATGTATTATATGTACTACAAACTCTGAAAAGTGCTGAGATGGATCATTTTGGTTTGTTGTTTTTGTACTATATTTTATTTGCCAAAGATCTTGAGTGTATATCTAACATGAACAAAAATCTAATCGAAATAAATAAAAAAAACGTATCAAAGAAACAATATCTAATTACATGTATAATTTTGTTTATTCCAAGACGTGCCAAAGATCATTTTGGTTTTTTTCAATGTTTGAGACCCTATAATAATTTTTGCCTAAGATATATTTACAATATTTGTTAAATCTGTACTCTTTAATAATAGCAAACGATCTTGGGTATGTTTCTAACATTAACAAAAATCCGATCAAAATCTAAGATAACTTAGCAAGATATTAACATTAACAAACGAAAATACCAAAGGAACTTTATAATCACCATAGCATGCTTGAAATTATAGGTTGGGTTGGGTACAAACTCGAATGCACAAAAAAAAATGTTATTTAACATTGCCCCACAAATTTTGCATTGTATTAGACTTTACTCCCCATATTTTTATTAATTATCCCCCCAAAACAAAGTGTTCTGTAAGCTCACCATATAAAAAAAGGGTGAATTGACGGTAAAAGAAATAAAGTTTTGGCGTGTGAGCGGATCGAACAATTACTTTTGGGGGTAAACTCTAAATAATGAAAATATGTGGTAAAGTGTAATTCAATGAAAAATTTGTGGCAAAGTTGAAATACCCAAAAAAAAAATCCCATATTAGCCCCATTTAGAGAGAGAGAGAGAGAGAGAAATTTGTTACCAATGAATTAGTGGGAATCTGAACTTTGTTACTATGCTAAAAAATCATCAATCAAGTTAATATCTATAATGTTATTGAGACTTTATGCAATATCTATTGCCATAGCTGATAAAAACGCTAATGGGTTGGGTTATTGGGTACATCCTAGAACGCAGAAAAAAAAATTATTATTTAACTTTGCCCCACAAAATTTGCATTGTATTAGACTTTACTGTCCATATTTTGATTAATTAGACTTTATCCCCCCAAAACTAAGAGTTCTATCAGCTAATCATCTAAGAGAAAGAATGAAGTAAAGGAGAAGAAAGAAACGTTTGGCGTGTGAACTGACCGTGTTATTAGTCTTTGTGCAATGTCTACTGACATAGCTAATAAGAAAGCTTATGGGTTGGGTTCTTGGGTTCAAACTGGAACGCAGGAAAAAGAGTGTTATTTAATTTTGCCCCAAAAAATTTGTATTGTAATATACTTTACTCTCCATATTTTTATTAATTAGACTTTAATCCCCCCAAAACTAAATGTTCTATCAGGATGTTTAATCATATTTTAATCAGCATTCACATTTATTAGCCTGATTGCATTGTTTACTTCAAAGATTTTGAGCTAAACAGTCTCTCTCTATCCATGATCAACTAATGAAGTTTACCTCAAAAACATTAATATGCACATGTTGACAAAATGCACATATTTAAACATGTTTAAAAACCTAGGCCATCCATATAGCGTCCGCGCAGACAATAAAACAACATTGAAACATCATTCAAATCGACAAAGCAATTTTTTGATTGAAAAACTGAAAACATTAGATGTGAAAGTAAGAGACAAATGCAAACATACTATAACCCTAAAACTTTTTTTTTAATTTCATGTCTCAATACCATATGCATTAGTACTGGGGTTTCAGGCGTTCATACTTGGGTGGACGGACGGGCTGCAGGAATCGATCCGCTCGTCTTTCCAGTTTCTTTAAGACTGAAAAAAAATAGTAATTTGCTTAGAAAGAGACAGAGAGAGAGAAATCTGCTAAAACTGAAGAAAGAAATCTGCAATCAGGCTAAAACAGTGAAGAAAGAAAATTCAGGCTAAAATTCAGCTTTAGCAGATTCATATATAGACTGAGAATCAGGCTAAAATTGTGGGAATCTTGAACCCAGATTCTATATTAGAAAATTCTGGGCTTTAGCAGATTCTCTGTGATCTTGAACCCAGATCATCAAGAATTGTGCTTTTACCTGAAACAGTGAAAGAGAGAGACAAAGGCAGACGTGAGCTTTAGCAATTCAGTTTGATTCTCTCTCTATCTGTGATCTTGAACCCAGATCATCAAGAATTGTGCTTTTGATGCGTGATTCTTCCTCCGGCGAGGAATTTTGGCGATGGTGGCTTACTTTGAAAGAAGCTCAGACCTCCTATAGGGCTTCTTAGAACAACATTGAACATGCTTCAGATCCTTTAATTCACAACACCCACAACTCCCACATTAACTCCCCCACTCACACAACAAACACTCCACAAACCACAACATTACTTACCCATTGCCTACACTAACATCAACTGAATACCAAGACTCATTCAACACCTATCACTCCACTAACTCCTATGCTCCTCAACCAAAAGTAACATCAAAAGTAAGCCTGATTCTCTCTCTATCTGTGATCTTGAACCCAGATCATCAAGAATTGTGCTTTTGATGCGTGATTTTTCCTCTGGAGAGGAATTTTGGCGATGGTGGCTTACTTTGAAGGAAGCCCAGACCTCCTATAGGGCTTCTTAGAACAACATTGAACATGCTTCAGATCCTTTAATACACAACACCCACAACTCCCACATTAACTCCCCCACTCACACAACAAACACTCCACAAACCACAACATTACGTACCCATTGCCTACACTAACATCAACTGAATACCAAGACTCATTCAACACCTATCACCCCACTAACTTCTCCGCTCCTCAACCAAAAATAACTCCACGTGATCAAGATAACATCAACTGAAACAGTGAAAGAGAGAGAATCAGGCTAAAACTGAAGAAAGAAATCTCTTCTCTTCTCTTCACTGAAAAAGAAAAATCAGTACTAAAACCTGAATTGTAGACTGAATTTTAGCAGATTCATCTTTAGAAAATTCAGGCTAAAATTCAGGCTAAATTTTCTTTTTTTCAGTTTTAGCAGATTCTCTCTCTCTCTCTATCAGTGAAGAAAAAAAATTCAGCTTCAAAATTTAACTGTTGTAGAATGAAAAAAAATCAGTGATGAATGATCTGAAAGAGATAAAGAGAGAGAGAGAGATAGAGGGAGGGAGGGGGGTTCCAACAGTGATACCAAAAAACATTTAAAAAAAAGCTTCCAGTTTCTTCAAGAATGAAAAAAAAAATTTGCTTAGCAAGAGAGAGAGGGGGGTTCCAAGTTCCAACAGTGATACAATATTTTTTTTTAAAAAAAACAGGGATACAAAATATGGAAAACAAAATTAGCTTCAATTTTTGAACAAAGAACAAAGTGATGAATGATCTGATGAACCTGTCTCTTCGTTGCTGCTCTTGATGGACGGAGGCACTGAGGGTGGCACTGTGATACAAAATTAAAAAAAAAAAAAAAAGCTTTCAGTTTCTTCAAGAATAAAAAAAAAAATCTGCTTAGAAAGAGACAAAGAGAGAGAGAGAGAGAGAGAGAGAGAGAGGAAGGGAGGGGGTTCCAACAGTTAAACAAAAATCAGCTTCTAGTTTTTTCAAGAATGAAAATGAGAGAGAGAGAGAGAGAGAGGGTTCCAAGTTCCAACAGGGATACAAAATATGGAAAACAAAATTATCTGAAACCTGTCTCTTCGTTGCTGTTCCATTGATGAATGATCTGAGGAACCTTGATGGACGGAGGGACTGCAGGAAGTACTGCGGGTGGCACTGCGGGTGGCAATACGGGTGGCGATCGGCTCCTCTCTGGCGATCAGCTCCTCTCTTTGTGCCATGGCGATCAGCTCCTCTCTTTGTGCAATACGGGTTGCTGCAAACGTAGTTAGAGTAAGAATTGGGATTTGGGGGTTTCAGATGAGGGATTTTGTGGCGAGAGGGATCGTAGAGATCGGGTGGGATCGGGATCGTGGAGATCATGGATGACTGCAATGTCGACATCGGGATCATCTGAGATCGTGGAGATTAAGAGAGAGAGAGAGAGAGAGAGAGAGGGATCATGGAGATGGGAGATCCGGTGAGAGGGATCGTGGGGAGAGAGATGTGGCGGTAGAGAGAGAGGGGGGGGGACGTGGAGATCGGGTGGGGAGAGGGATGCGATATGGAAGTAGAGAGAGAGAGAGAGAGGGACGGGCCGGTAGAGAGGGAGAGGGATGTGGAGATCGGGTGGAGAGAGAGAGAGAGGGACGGGCCGGTAGAGAGAGAGAGGGATGTGGAGATCAGGTGGGAGGAGAGAGAGAGAGGTGAGAGGGATCGTGGGGAGAGAGAATGTGATCGATCAACGCTCTCATCTCTCAGGATCATCGATCAACCATCTGTTGATCATCGATCAACCATCCAGAGGGATCATCGATCAACCATCTCTCATCAGAATGCCATCGATCAACAGAATGTCATCGGTAATACCTGATCATCGGTAATGCCTGATCAGCCATCGATCATCAGGATGTCATCGGTAATGCCTGATCAGGCATAACTACCCAACAGGCAGATAGTCCTTGCAAATTCACAAAACGATCTTGGCCATCAAATTCTCTAACCGCCTCTTATGTTTGTATCGAAGGGCTCTCTTTATCCATTCCTTGTGAAATATTATATATATATATATATATACATATATATATATATAGAGAGAGAGAGAGAGAAAGAGAGAAATGATAAAATGCGGTGTACGGTGTCGCACCGCAGCTGTCTGATGCACGGCTGCGTGCATCGCACGCACCGTAGCGGTACATCAGACGGCTGCGATGCAACGCCGCACGCACCGCACGCCGCATCCTAACACGCCTATATATATATATATATATATATATATATATATATATATATATATATATATATATATATATATATATATATATATATATATATATATATATATATGGGGACGGGGAGCCTGCACCTGAGGTGTAGCAACAACGCTGCACCTCTCGCTTGTTTACCTACCTAGAAATTTTGGAACTTGATGAAATTTGGTAAGGGTGTTGTCTAGGGTAAGATGATAATCTTCACAAATTTTTAAATTCCAAAACTTCTAGGGGGGTCAAATGGTCGAAGCAAAATATACAGATTTTAACGGTGACTACGGACAGGTGATTTTGCTTTGACCATTGGACCCCCCTAGAAGTTTTGGAATTTGATGAAAATTGGTGAGGATGATCATCTTACCCTATACAACACCCTCACCAAATTTGATCAAATTCCAAAACTTCTAGATAGGTAAAACAATACCTGAGGTGCAGCAACGACGCTGCACCTCGGGTCTAGCATCCCCTTTCCCTATATATATATATATATATATATATATATATATATATATATATATATATATATATATATATATATATATATATATATATATATATATATATATATATATATATATATATATATATATATATATATATATATATATATATATATATATATATATATATATATATATATATATATAGTTTGACGAAACTTGGTAGGGATACTATCTATAGCAAGTTGATCATCCTCACCCAAAATCAACAATTTCTATAACCTCTAGGGGCATCAAATGTTAGAAGTTTTATCGACCATTTATTTTAACTGTTAATTTGAATAGTATATGTGATACCCCTAGAGGTTATAGACTTTGATGATTTTTGGTGAGGATGATCAACTTGTCATAGATAGCATCCTCACCAAGTTTCATCAAATTCTAAAATCTCTAGGGGCTCTCTCTCTCTCTCTCTCTCTCTCTCTCTCTCTCGCTCTCTCTCTCTCTCTCTCTTCTCTTTCTCTCTCTCTATCTCTTTTTAAGAACGCCAAATGTTAAAAGAATTTTTTAACCGTCTATTTGAACTGTTAATTTGAATAACACTTTTGATGCCCTTATAAGTTTTAAAATTTGTTGATTTTTTGTGAGGATGATGAACTTGTTATAATGATCATCCTCACAAAATATTACCAAATTCAGAAACCTCTATCCACCTATTGAATCAAGTTGTAACTTTACCTCCCATTTTAGGTTGTCAATGGATCTCAGCCCATATATATATATATATATATATATATATATATATATATATATATATATATATATATATATATATATATATATATATATATATATATATAATAAGCTACAGTTTTGTGGGAGGTACAAAGAAAGGTCAGGATCTGTTTTTGAGAGGGGGCTAGAATGAAGGGGCAAGATAAGCTGATATAACAGTGAGAGCGATTCATCTAGAAAGAGGGCAACGACTATGATTGAATCGATTTTAAATGTGGGGATGGAATTAGGTGGAGGAAGTAATAAATTAGTGAAGGACCTGATTGTAAAAAAAAAATTAACAGTCGTTTGGATGGTTTTTGTGTAAAAAAATTAGGGACATGTTGGGTATTAATCTGATTATTCACACGTGGTCCCTCCTCCCCCATAAATGAGACCTAATTTTCCTTTTCGGTCCAGCTATCACCCGATCAGTTCATACAGCCGTCCGTTCCTGCCATTGGGTGATCTGCGCCTATCAAGGTTTGCCCCTTCCGTCATGATAGGCCCGTGATTGCTGTGTTGTCCGTTCCCTGTCCATTCCCAATGGTTCGGTTGCACTTACAGCCATCCGTTCCCCTATCCGTTCCCAATGATTTGGTCTTACAGCCGCTTCTCTCTCTCTCTCTCTCTCTCTCTCTCTCTCTCTTTCTCTCTCTCTCTCTCTCTCTCTCTCTCTCTCTCTCTCTCTCGAGCAAATGGGGATTTGCTCTCATAGCCGTCCGTTCCCGTGATTAAGCGATCGGGTCTGACAATCAGGTCCTCTGCGATTGGGCGATCGGGTCTGACGATCAGGTCCTCCCTCTCTCTCTCTCTCTCTCTTACTCTCTCTCGATCTTGATCTCCCTCTTTCTCGAGCGCCCGCGATCAACGCCTGTTGATCCTTCCCTCTCTCGAGCGTGATCCTCTCTCTCTCTCTCTCTCTCTCTCTTTCTCTCTCTCTCTCAATGACGCTTGCCCAATTCGGAAAAAGATCGGCCAAATGGGGATGGGGTTTGAATCAGTGGGATTCTCTCCCCATTTTTCCTAAATCTCTCCCTCACCCAGCCCTAGATTTCCCTCGATTTCACCCCAAATTCGTCCCCAAATTCACGATGATTTCGTCCCCGTTTAATCACCTGCCTCCCGCTCCCCTTCTCCCCGATTTGAACCCAGTGCCCTCCTCTCTCTTCCTCTCTCTCTCTCTCTCTCTCTCTCTCTCTCTCTCTCTCTCTCTAGCTCGTCACCGATTGCACGCCGTCAAGGTTTGCCCCTTCCGTTGCCGAGGTTATCCCTTCCCCCCTCTCTCTCTCTTTCTCATATCCTCTGCTGATGCAGATGTCGCCATCGTCGCTGCCGAATGCCTCTTCATCCCTCTCGCCCGTCGCCGACACCACCGAGGTGTGCGTTGTTATTGGAAATTTTTTTAAAAATCTGATTTAAAAAAATGATGATTTATATTATCGTTTTTTTAAGGATTTTTTTGATCTGTCTATCTCTTTGTTTAGCATGAAGCGATGGATATCGACATGGAGAAAGAGGAGACCATCATCCACCAGCCCTCTGCGGTCTCACCTAGGCACCAATCCACCGATCAGGTAATTGTTAGGTGTCTCATGCCTTAAATTCAGTGGCTTGTAGGGTTTGTTTAATGCTAAGGTGGCTTTTAGATAGCTTATAGTCTTGGTCTAGGTTTTAGGGTATTGATGAGAATTGGTTTTCGGAATCATGTTTTTTGAAAAAGAATTTTAGGTTCAAATTTTTGAGCTCTGGCTCAAAATGCCAATGCCTAAAATGTGTTGCGCATGTAAGAGATCCGATAAGCCTAATCTGAGTGCATGCCCAGATCAGTCTTTGAATAAAGACTAGAAATGCTCTAATGCATTTGAAGATCCGATAAGCCTAAAATGCGTTGATCATGGACGGCTACAATGAGTTGTGGTCAAAGAGAGAGAGTTGATCCTGGGTTAACATACAAACCGGTTTATTCAAAGACTGAACCAAAACATGTAGAGACCCCCGATCATTTTAACACGAAATGAGATCATTTTTTAAAGCCCAAATGAAAAATCCTTAGCAAATCCCATTTATCCGATCGGCTCTTTCTCTCCTTAGCAAATCCTATTTATGCATGCAAATGGGACACCCAATCGCAGTCGTCTGAAACCATGTAGAGACCCCCGATTATTTTAACACCAAATGAGATCATTTTTTAAAGCCCAAATGAAAAATCTGATTTTGAAAACAAGATATTATCAGGCATTGGCATTTTTCTTTAAAAAGATTTCAAACGCAACATTTTATCGGGCATTGGCATTGGCCTTTTGAATCGAAAATCCGATTTAGGAGTCGTGGCCAAGATGAACATTGGTTTTGCATCTCGGAGCTTCTTTCCTTTGTTCTATACCTTGGCTTTTTTTTGTTTTCAAAATCAGATTTTTCTTTAATATCTTGAGGGTAATCTGATTTAGTATCAGATTTTTTAAATCTGATTTTTCTTTGGCATCGCACGTATCAGATTTTTTAAATCTGATTTAGTAGTCTACAACTCATATAAACTATAAAGTCTTAGTTCACTATTCATGAATGAGAAAACTGCATCAGTATGGATTTACAAGGACAATATTATTAGTGAAACCTATTGGGGCTAAATGAACCTCTCTCTTATATACAAATGAATATTTTCTAACGATGAACACCTCAAGAGCCAGAGTCGTTACCATCACAGTGCAAACATTACCATCATTGTTGACTTTGTGACGTCGAACTTTTTCAAGCAATTGTTGCATGCATTCAAACTTCATTTGAATATTCCATGAAATTACCTGAGCTGAAATTCTTGGTCGATCTAAAAAATTAGCAGGTTGTGATGGAGGAAGAAGAGGATGTCATAACCACCGATGGGCACCGCTCCACCTATCAGGTAATTGTTAGGTGTCTCATGCCTCAAATTCATTTTGCGAAATCTGAATATGGGGATTTAGAATCCGATTTTAACCTCAAATTTGAAATCGGATAAGCCTAATCCAAATGAATATTTGAGGGTATTTGCGGGTATAAAATGAGATTATTTTAAGACCAAATGAGATCATTTTTTTAAGCCCAAATGAAAAATCTGATTTTGAAAACAAGATATTATCGGGCATTGGCATTGGCTCTCTTCTCTCCCTCTCATCCGATCGGCTCTCTCCTCTCTCTCTCCCTTCCTTAATTCTTTCTCGTTCCATATCTCTCTTTCTCTCTCTAAATGCTCTTATCCGATCGGCACTTTCTCTCCTTAGAAAATCCTATTTATGCATGCCAATGGGACACCCAATCGCAGCCGTCTGAAGCCATGTAGAGACCCCCGATCATTTTAACACCAAATGAGATTATTTTTTAAAGCCCAAATGAAAATTCTGATTTTGAAAACAAGATCTTATCCGACCAGCTCTTTCTCTCCTTAGCAAATCCCATTTATGCATGCAAATGGGACACCCAATCGCAGCCGTCTGAAACCATGTAGAGACCCCCGATTATTTTAACACCAAATGAGATCATTTTTTAAAGCCCAAATGAAAAATCTAATTTTGAAAACAAGATATTATCGGGCATTGGCATTTTTCTTTAAAAAGATTTCAAACGCAACATTTTATTGGGCATTGGCATTGGCTTTTTGAATCGAAAATCCGATTTAGGAGTCATGGCCGAGATGAACAAGGGGAGGGTTTTATCGGGCATTGGCATTGGCTTTTTGAATCGAAAATCGGATTTAGGAGTCATGGCCGAGATGATCATTGGTTTTGCATCTCAGAGCTTCTTTTTTTTTCTATAGCTTTGCTTCTTTTTGTTTTCAAAATCAAATTTTTCTTTAATATCTTGAGGGTAATCTAATTTAGTATCAAATTTTTTAAATTTGATTTTTTCTTTGGCGTCGCACATATCAGATTTTTTTAATATCAGATTCTTTAAATCCGATCTACTAATTCGGATTTAATATTAGATTCTTTCTTTGGCATTTGGCATTGGCATTCAGATTTCGCAAAATAAATTCACTCAAATGCTTTGGGTTTTAAGAGTATCGGAATTTGGATTAGGCTTATCAGAATTTGAAATCGGATTTTGAAATATAGGCTTATCAGATTTTCAAATAAGTAAAATTTTAAAGACAAATATGATTTACGATCGATATGCCTATATTTCAAAATCTGATAAGTCTATATTTCAAAATCTGATTTAAAATTTCGATAAGCCTAATCCAAATGCCAATGCCAATGCCAATGCCATTTGGGTTAGGCTTATCGTTGCACTTGATTTGTTCTTATTCGAAGAAAGTAGAACTTTTAACTATTCAATGACATTGACTTTTCTTGCTCCACGTTTTAGCAAATTATGAGTGACATCAATATGGAGGAGGAGGATGTCATAACCATCGAGGTTTTAGAGCCGCAGTAACACACTTCCAATCAGGCGTGGATTTGAATTCTGATTTAGAAATACAAAGAAAAAAAAACACTATTGATCAGTTGCATGATTACTATTGATCAGTTGCATGATTTCTCTGGTATCAAAACCTTACTTAATATTCAAAACTGATGCGTTTTCAAAACCTTACTTAATATTGTATTTGTTGTGTTTCATTCGTATTATACCTAATATCAGTTTTATTGTTATGTACTTAATGTTCAAAACCTGTTGTGTTTTATTTTAGAATCTGTTGCATGATAGGGTCTACGTACTCTTTTATTACTTATCTCTAATCATACTTTACATATACATTCATTGACAATAAAAAAAAATTAAATAGTAAGAAAAAGAGGGAAGGGTCCTCATACCTCTTCTAAAACATCAAGAAAATAATAAGAACAGATAGAAAGAGATATAAACAAAAAATGATTCACATATAGTTTTTTAAATCTGTATGATTTGGATTTTAAGGATATTTTGCATGTTTTAAACCCTATGTTCATCGGAGTAGGGAGATGGGTCCACCCCTGAGCATTCCAGAACTCAATTCGTCCATCTGAACTCGGTAAGGTGATCACTACGCATATGTGCCAACGTCAATGTGGGTTTAATCACATCTTTAGAAAGACTAAATAGCATGTAAGTTATTTACGAGATTTTGAATATTCGTAGGAGTGTGAAACTGTTTTCACACACAAGCAGTTATTATGACAGGGAGTCTGGAAAGTGTTCCAGAAATAAATCCATCCATAAGAGCTTGAGCATCCGCTCACCATCTCGCCGTTCAGTAGCACAACGTGCACGGAGAAAGAAAGAAATAGAAGCAAAGGAAATGAATCAATAAACTACCTCATCGCTCCGTTCATTAGCACAACATGCACGAAGAGTTAGAGAAAAAGAAGCACAATCATTGTACACAAACATGACAATCTCTGAGACTTGAACTAATCTCCATGTTTGAAACCTTGAAGCGGAGTTTGTTGCAGTTGTGGAGACATCTTCATCTAGACTTAATACCAAGTAAGATTTATATTAATATTTTAATAAAAAATAAAAAAAATTAATATATTTTTTATGTTATTTGTAGTGAATATCTGAATCAATTGGCTACTGATCAGATTCATATGATAACTGCAAGTCCTATATTCGTTGAAGATGAATTTGAAGAAGAATTGCAGGAAGTTCCAAATGCGAGGCTTCAAGGAGGCCATTCTCCAAACGTTCTAGAGGGTCGTCATTATCTTGGACGAATGGATGTAAGCTGCACATTTTGTTCAGCACTTCATTGGAGTGATGAAAAATTATCAAAATCATCCATCACACAACCATTATTTGGGATGTGTTGTTTACAAGGAAAAATTAGGTTACCTCTGCTTTCATTATTACCCCCTGCTCTTCAATCATTGTACGAAGGATCTGATCCGCATGCAAGGTCATTTCAAAAGTACATTCGAGAATACAATGCATCTAATGCATTTACAAGTCTTGGTGTCAAAATGGATGATCTTGTACTAAATGGACATGGACCAACATCATTTACTATCCATGGGGAATTACGCCACCAAATCGAGCTATGCTATCAGATATAGAAAAGGATCCTGTTTATTCACAACTTTACATCTATGATCCAAGTGCTGCATTAAATCATCGACATTACCGTAACCCATATTTATCAAGGGATGTATTAAGTGTTATACAGGAAACTCTTTTGCAGACCAATGAATTTTATAAACTATATCAGCATGCATATGAGATTTTAAATGCAAATGCTCTTATGAACAATAATGTTTCTGTATATCTACACTATAGAGCGGGTACCGATCGACGACGTTACAATCTTCCATCAACAGAGGAAATTGCAATTATACTACCAGGTGATGAGAATAGGTTTGATAGTACACGAGATATCATTCTACATTTGAGAGGAGGCCATGAATTGATGTGAATAAGTGAATGTCACCCTGCATATTTACCTTTATATTATGTTCTTATTTTTCATTATGGAGAACTTGGTTGGTCACTAGATCTATGGCAGATAGACGCCACAAATAATGTTCTAACCAATAGTCGATTGACTCAATTACAATATTTTGCATATCATTTATTCGAATGTCTTACAGAATATTCAACAATCTTACGAGGAAAAAAATTATTTCAAGAATTCATAGTTGATGCATGGGCTGCTGCATATGAACAAAATCGTCTGCGTTATGTTCGACTAAATCAAAACATCATCCGCGCAGATGTGTATAAGGGTCTAACAGATATTGGATCCAAATCAAGTTGGTCAAAGATTTATTCTACCTTCAACACATCTTGGAAGTCCAAGGCATATGTATGAGATATTCCAAGATTCTATAGCGATCACACGATACAACAAACATCCAGATATATTTCTTACTGCAACCGCAAATCCTAATTGGCTAGAAATTCAAAATGAGCTTATGCAGTATCAAAATGCTACTATTCGGTCTGATTTAGTAGCCCGTGTGTTTGAGTTGAAACGAAGAGCACTAATGAAAGAAATAAAGACGAATGGTATATTTGGTCGATCAGTTGCAGATGTTTTTACCATTGAATTTCAAAAGTATGGTCTTCCACACATGCATGCACTTATTTTTCTCCAACATGAAGATAAGATTTGTACCAGTCTTCAAGTCGATGAAAAAGTATGTGCCGAGTTTCCAGACCCTAATACACATCCTGCACTTTTTGAAACTGTAAAAAAATGCATGGTTCATGGCCCGTGTGGTGCTCGAAACCCTCATGCACCATGTATGGAAAATGGTAGATGCACTAAGCATTACCCTCGAACATTTATAGAGGAAACATCTATGGATCAAGATGGTTATCATATTTATCGATATCGTAACACCAACTGAGTTTATATTGTCCGACGGCAAGAAGTTGATAATAGGGATGTGGTTCCATATAATCCATATTTATCTGCTATGTTCGACTGTCACATTAATATTGAAGTATGTGCATCATGTCGCGTAGTTAAATATATTCATAAATATATTTATAAAGATCATGACAGGATAACTATAGTATTGGCTAGAGTACAGGATGAGATTCAACAATACATCGATGCAAGATATAAATGACTACCAGAAGCTGCATGGCGATTATTAGAGAATCCATTAAATAAGAAAATACCAAGTGTTGTGCGGTTGGTACTTCATTTACCTGGAATGCATCATGTTGTTTTTAATACAACTGAATCGATGGAAGTTATTCTTTCGAGAGCTGAACGACAACAATCTACTTTGACAGCGTTCTTTAAATATTGTCTTGAAAATCAAAATGCGAGGGCGTACACTTATCAGGATTTTCCCCAATATTTTGTTTGGAATAAAACACAGAAAAAATGGACACCAAGGAAATAAGGTTTTGCGATTGGTCGAATGTATTTTGCAAGTCCCAATTCCGGCGAAAGGTTCTATCTTCGATTGCTGTTAATTGTTGTGAAAGGGCCACAATCATTTCAATGTTTGCGCACAGTAGATGGTATTGTGTATTCTACATTCAAAGCAGCATGTGTTGCACTTGGATTACTAGAAGATGATACCGAGTGGATACAATGTCTAGAGGAGGTGGCTATAATGAATACTGGATACCAATTGCGGAGATTATTCAGTTTTATTCTTTTAGAATGCTCTCCATTGCAACCAGATTTGTTATGGAATAAGTTCGCACCAAATATATGTGGTGATCTGGCACATAAGCTTAGTACAATATTTCATATAACAAATCCAACTGATGAGCAAGTAATAAATTATGGTTTGTATTTATTGGATCAATTACTTCTAGAATCAGGTAAGAGCTTATCGGATTTTCCACCCATGCCTATGTCAAGCGAAAATTGGAATCAGATGGTTGGTAACAGACTTATTTGGGACCAACAACTTCAATACGAGGGACTACAAGAAGAAATTAATGCTAATATCAACCGTCTTAATAATGAACAACGCCATGATTATACTATAGTGACTGATTCAGTAACCAATAACAGAGGAAAAGTTTTTTTCCTAAATGGAGTAGCTAGAATAGACAAGACATTTGTATACAACACAATTATAGGAAATTGCCGTATGCTCGGTTATATTATAATCATGGTGGCTTCATCCGGTATTGCATCCTTCACTACAAAAAAAACAGTTATTACCGACGGACAATCTCCGTCGGTAATATTAACATTCCGTCGGTAATGTTCTATAGCGACGGAAGATATTTCCGTCGCTGGCTGTCGGGAAAAAAGGCGTCGGGGAAAACAACACGACGGACCAAATATTACTGTCGGTAATAATAATTAATACCGACGGTAATATTAAAGCCGTTGGTAATATTTAATCAATTAAAAATTAATATAATATATTTGTACCGACGAAACTAAATAATACGTCGGTAATATATAAGCATTTTACCGACGGTTAGGGTTGTACTGTCGGTAATACTATATATATTACCGACGCATATATATATATTGCCCGTCGGCGATAATATATATATTACCGACAAATATTATATATCCGTCGGTAATACTATATATATTACCGACGCATATATATATTACTCGTCGGTAATAATAAATATATTAACGACGAATATTATATGCCATCGGCAAATTATTTATAATTTAAAAAATTAAAAACATTATTACCGACGGAATAATTAATTTCCGTCGGTAATAAGTATGTTTTTTTTTAATAAATTTACCTAAATAATGTTATTTAATTCCTGTGATTTACAACAATACCACAATATATTACCATAATTTATCAAATATTACCATAATTTATAAAATATTACCACAAATTTTAAAATATTACCGAAATTGATAAAAAATTACAGCAAATTATCAAATATTACCACAGTACCCGGCCGACAATTATAGACAAGAACAAAAAATAACCACATATTACAAAATAATATTTACACAATCCAGAACTGAGAGATGATACATGCCCTATTTCAACCACCCCCGCCCGCCACCAACGCTGGTGCTCTCATCGATCCCCTGACGC
Organism: Chamaelirium japonicum; assembly: GCA_947650365.1. Taxonomy (NCBI): domain Eukaryota; kingdom Viridiplantae; phylum Streptophyta; class Magnoliopsida; order Liliales; family Melanthiaceae; genus Chamaelirium; species Chamaelirium japonicum. The sequence continues at coordinate 41,582,772 of OX393558.1, forward strand.
CGCCCTATCTCAACCACGCCCGCCCACCACCAATGCTGGTGCTCTCATCGATCCCCTGATGCCGCCCTGCTCCTGCAATTAACATGTATTTGTTAAAAAAATGGTTTATATATATAACTGAGTCTAAGCGTTAAAAAATGATAAGTTAGCGTGTTTCGGTTTTGAAATAGGTTTGGATTCGATCGGATCGGCATCCGATAATTCGAAGTTAGAATTATTCCGTATTTCGGACTTGCGAGCGGGTTCTAATTGGATATTTGACCAATTTACGATTCGATTCACCGATTTAGAGTCTAAGTGTTGGAAAATCATAAGTTAGCGTGTTTCGGATATGAAATAGCTAGGTTTGGATTCGATCGGATCGTCATCGGATCGGCATCCGATAATTCGAACTTGGAATTATTCCGTATTTTGGACTTGCGAGCAAATTCTAATTGGATATTTGACCAATTTATGCTCCGATTCACCGATTTAGAGTCTAAGTGTTGGAAAATCATAACTTAACGTGTTTCGGATATGAAATAGGTTTGGATTCGATCCGATCGTCATCGGATCAGCATCCGATAATTCAAAGTTGGAATTATTCCGTATTTCGGACTTGCGAGCGGGTTCTAATTAGATATTTGACCAATTTACGATTCGATTCACCGATTTAGAGTCTAAGTGTTGGAAAACCATAAGTTAGTGTGTTTCGGATATGAAATAGCTAGGTTTGGATTCGATCGGATCGTCATCGGATCGGCATCCGATAATTCGAACTTGGAATTATTCCGTATTTTGGACTTGCAAGCAAATTCTAATTGGATATTTGACCAATTTACGCTCCGATTCACCGATTTAGAGTCTAAGTGTTGGAAAATCATAACTTAGCGTGTTTCGGATATGAAATAGGTTTGGATTCGATCCGATCGTCATCGGATCGGCATTCGATAATTCGAAGTTGGAATTATTCCGTATTTCGGACTTGCGAGCGGGTTCTAATTGGATATTTGACCAATTTACGCTCCGATTCACCGATTTAGAGTCTAAGTGTTGGAAAATCATAACTTAGCGTGTTTCGGATATGAAATAGGTTTGGATTCGATCCGATCGTCATCGGATCGGCATTCGATAATTCGAACTTGGAATTATTCCATATTTCGGACTTGCGAGCGGGTTCTAATTGGATATTTGACCAATTTACGCTCCGATTCACCGATTTAGAGTCTAAGTGTTGGAAAATCATAACTTAGCGTGTTTCGGATATGAAATAGGTTTGGATTCGATCCGATCGTCATCGAATCGGCATCCGATAATTCGAACTTGGAATTATTCCGTATTTCGGACTTGCGAGCGGGTTCTAATTGGATATTTGACCAATTTACGCTCTGATTCACCGATTTAGAGTCTAAGTGTTGGAAAATCATAACTTAGCGTATTTCAGATATGCAATAGATTTGGATTCGATCCGATCGTCATCGGATCGGCATCCGATAATTTAAAGTTGGAATTATTCCGTATTTCGGACTTGCGAGCGGGTTTTAATTGGATATTTGACCAATTTACGCTCCGATTCACCGATTTAGAGTCTAAGTGTTGGAAAATCATAACTTAGCGTGTTTCGGATATGAAATAGGTTTGGATTCGATCCGATCGTCATCGGATCGGCATCCGATAATTCGAACTTGGAATTATGCCGTATTTCGGACTTGCGAGCGGGTTCTAATTGGATATTTGACCAATTTACGATTCGATTCACCGATTTAGAGTCTAAGTGTTGGAAAATCATAAGTTAGCGTGTTTCGGATATGAAATAGCTAGGTTTGGATTCGATCGGATCGGCATCCGATAATTCGAACTTGGAATTATTCCGTATTTCGGACTTGCGAGCGGGTTCTAATTGGATATTTGACCAATTTACGCTCCGATTCACCGATTTAGAGTCTAAGTGTTGGAAAATCATAACTTAGCATGTTTCGGATATGAAATAGGTTTGGATTCGATCCGATCGTCATCGGATCGACATCCGATAATTCGAACTTGGAATTATTCCATATTTCGGACTTGCGAGCGGGTTCTAATTGGATATTTGACCAATTTACGATTCGATTCACCGATTTAGAGTCTAAGTGTTGGAAAATCATAAGTTAGCGTGTTTCGGATATGAAATAGCTAGGTTTGGATTCGATCGGATCGTCATCGGATCGGCATCCGATAATTCGAACTTGGAATTATTCCGTATTTTGGACTTGCGTGCAAATTCTAATTGGATATTTGACCAATTTACGCTCCGATTCACCGATTTAGAGTCTAAGTGTTGGAAAATCATAACTTAGCGTGTTTCGGATATGAAATAGGTTTGGATTCGATCCGATCGTCATCGGATCGGCATCCGATAATTCGAACTTGGAATTATTCCGTATTTCGGACTTGCGAGCGGGTTCTAATTGGATATTTGACCAATTTACGCTCTGATTCACTGATTTAGAGTCTAAGTGTTGGAAAATCATAACTTAGCGTGTTTCGGATATGAAATAGGTTTGGATTCGATCCAATCATCATCGGATCGGCATCCGATAATTCGAACTTGGAATTATTCCGTATTTCGGACTTGCGAGCGGGTTCTAATTGGATATTTGACCAATTTACGCTCCGATTCACCGATTTAGAGTCTAAGTGTTGGAAAATCATAACTTAGCTTGATTCGGATATGAAATAGGTTTGGATTCGATCCGATCGTCATCGGATCGGCATCCGATAATTCGAAGTTGGAATTATTCCGTATTTCGGACTTGCGAGCGGGTTCTTCTAATTGGATATTTGACCAATTTACGATTCGATTCACCGATTTAGAGTCTAAGTGTTGGAAAATCATAAGTTAGCGTGTTTCGGATATGAAATAGCTAGGTTTGGATTCGATCGGATCGTCATCGGATCGGTATCCGATAATTCGAACTTGGAATTATTCCGTATTTTGGACTTGCGAGCAAATTCTAATTGGATATTTGACCAATTTACGCTCTGATTCACTGATTTAGAGTCTTAAGTGTTGGAAAATCATAACTTAGCGTGTTTCGGATATGAAATAGGTTTGGATTCGATCTGATCGTCATCGGATCGGCATCTGATAATTCAAAGTTGGAATTATTCCGTATTTCGGACTTGCGAGCGGGTTCTAATTGGATATTTGACCAATTTACGCTCCGATTCACCGATTTAGAGTCTAAGTGTTGGAAAATCATAACTTAGCGTGTTTCGGATAAGAAATAGGTTTGGATTCGATCCGATCATCATCGGATCGGCATCCGATAATTCGAAGTTGGAATTATTCCGTATTTCGGACTTGCGAGCTGGTTCTAATTGGATATTTGACCAATTTACGCTCCGATTCACCGATTTAGAGTCTAAGTGTTGGAAAATCATAACTTAGCGTGTTTCAGATATGAAATAGGTTTGGATTCGATCCGATCGTCATCGGATCGGCATTCGATAATTCGAAGTTGGAATTATTCCGTATTTCGGACTTGTGAGAGGGTTCTAATTGGATATTTGACCAATTTACGATTCGATTCACCGATTTAGAGTTTAAGTGTTGGAAAATCATAAGTTAGCGTGTTTCGCATATGAAATAGCTAGGTTTGGATTCGATCGGATCGTAATCGGATCGGCATCCGATAATTCAAACTTGAAATTATTCCGTATTTTGGACATGCGAGCAAATTCTAATTGGATATTTGACCAATTTACACTCCGATTCACCGATTTAGAGTCAAAGTGTTGGAAAATCATAACTTAGCGTGTTTCGGATATGAAATAGGTTTGGATTCGATCCGATCGTCATCGGATCGGCATCCGATAATTCGAAGTTTGAATTATTCCGTATTTCGGACTTGCGAGCTGGTTCTAATTGGATATTTGACCAATTTACGCTCCGATTCACCGATTTAGAGTCTAAGTGTTGGAAAATCATAACTTAGCGTGTTTCGGATATGAAATAGGTTTGGATTCGATCCGATCGTCATTGGATCGGCATCCGATAATTCGAAGTTGGAATTATTCCGTATTTCGGACATGCGAGCGGGTTCTAATTGGATATTTGACCAATTTATGCTCCGATTCACCGATTTAGAGTCTAAGTGTTGGAAAATCATAACTTAGCTTGTTTCGGATATGAAATAGGTTTGGATTCGATCCGATCGTCATCGGATCCGCATCCGATAATTCGAACTTGGAATTATTCCGTATTTCGGACTTGTGAGCGGGTTCTAATTGGATATTTGAAGAATTTACGCTTCGATTCACCGATTTAGAATCTAAGTGTTGGAAAATCATATGTGTGATAATATGATCTAAACTCAAATTAGTAAGATTCATATTTTTTACTAATATTATAATGATTAGTAAGTACCTGATCATGAGCCACCGCTAGACCGGCTTATGAAGTCATTAAGCCGACGCTCTAGTTCCCTGCGAGCTTCTCTTTCCTCATCGAGGGCCTTCTTCTCCGCCTCAACCCTCTACTTGAGGGCCTGCCTCTGCTCTCGCTCCGCCTCAATCCTCTGCTCGAGGGCCTGCCTCTGCTCTCGCTCCGTGTCTAGCGCAGACTGCAGCTGAGTGATAGCACCGGTCTGGGTGTCCCGTGCCCTCGAGCGCATACCCTCTCGTCCAAAGTAGGAGGAGGGCGTGACTCCAAGGCCCGTACAGAGGACACGGCCGTGCGTGGCAGGTCTCAGCACAGTATCCATCGCTGAGTCGACAGATACTGAGCTGGTGGAGGAGCCGGCCTCGCCCGACGGGGTCACCAGAAGTCGCATCCTCTCCTATATAAAAACAACCAATGATATTCAATGATATTTTATGTCATATGTATAAGAATATATTAACAGTAATTTAATTACTTACCACTTGCGAGGCAACCCTGTCGTCCAGAAATGCCCCATCGATACGCCGCCTCCTAGAGGCCACAAAAAGGTCAATCCTATTAGGCTCGTGGCCCAAGGACTGTGTCTGTTGGACATATAAAATAAATAGATGAGTTAATATAACATGTATAGAGCTTTAAATAATAACAATGTTTGTATCATTTACCAGCTGCTGGGCAAGCTGGGGCATGGAGGTCCTCCCCTTCACTGGAGCAGGTGTCGTCGAGGCACTTCTATTCTGCTTGCCTATAGCAGATTTCGCCTGTGTCAATCGATTAAATTTTGAAACATCAATACAAATTTTTAGTATAATATTAAAACAAGTACGAATCAACAAAATTATAATTATACCTGAAAGCTAGGGGTGGCCCAGTGAGCGACCAAAAACTATAGAATGTGTAGCGGTGGCGCGTCTCTCATCCCGGCCGCAGCCTGTACCTCCTCAGCCGGCTGGCCGACCAAGTAACCGTAGAGCTGGTAGAGCTCGTGATGGTAATCCCTATACCGCTCACCCATCGTCTTCCACAAGGCCTCCCGATGGGTGTCGGTTTCTATGTTCTCCCATTTAAATTTCTCCTGTAAAATCAATTTAGAAACAAGTCATTTTATCAAATCAAATTATAAAGAAGTACGATATTATTCTAAAATGCTTTAATGAAACTAACGTACCAAAAACTGCTGATACATCCTCTCCTTATAGGATGCATCAATGTTCTTCCACCCCCTTAACCCCACAATCGGGGCATTCCTCTCCTCCCGTACTATCATGCCGACCCACGTGGCGGCGTCAGAAGCGTGCTCGCCCACAAAGGTCTTGCCGCTCCACTGTAGGGACAGCGGCTCGCATAAGGTCGACAAGCGCCGGGCCGTCGTCACGCCCTGGTCGCCTACGTGCCTGGTCGACCCTGCAAATAAAATATACATTAGTACTGAAGAAGTATTTACAACATGTATAAAACTTTAGATCTAACCATTACCTGTGGGCGTAGACGCTGTAGCCGAGTGCTGAGCACTGCTCGAAACTCCGGAGGCTGCGACCACAGCAGGAGCTGGTGTGGAGAAAGGAACAACACTACCAGATCCGGACGGCTCAGCCTCGAACCCTGGGGTGGCAGCCGGAGCGCTCCGAGCTACCCCACCCCTGCCTCTGCCTCAACGAACATATGACCGTGATGCCATCTAAAACAATTTAATTTACATATGAAACAGTAAGATTTACATATGAAACAATATGAAACAATTTGATTTACATATGAAACAGTATGATTTACATATGAAACAATATGAAACAATATGAACCCGCTCGCAATATGAAACAATATAAAACAATATGAAACAGTTAGACTCTAAATCGGTTAATCGGATCGTAAATTGGTCAAATATCCAATTAGAACCCGCTCGCAAGTCCGAAATACGGAATATAATTCCAAGTTCGAATTATCGGATGCCGATCCGATGACGATCGGATCGAATCCAAACCTATTTCATATCCGAAACACGCTAAGTTATGATTATCCAACACTTAGACTCTAAATCGGTGAATCGGAGCGTAAATTGGTCAAATATCCAATTAGAACCCGCTCGCAAGTCCGAAATACGGAATAATTCCAAGTTCGAATTATCGGATGCCGATCCGATGACGATCGGATCGAATTCAAACCTATTTCATATCCAAAACACGCTAACTTATGATTTTCCAACACTTAGACTCTAAATCGGTGAATCGGAGCGTAAATTGGTCAAATATCCAATTAGAACCCGCTCGCAAGTCCGAAATACAGAATAATTCCAACTTCGAATTATCGGATGCCGATCCAATGACGATCTGATCGAATCCAAACCTATTTCATATCCGAAACACGCTAAGTTATGATTTTCCAACACTTAGACTCTAAATCGGTGAATCGGAGCGTAAATTGGTCAAATATCCAATTAGAACCCGCTCGCAAGTCTGAAATACGGAATAATTCCAACTTCGAATTATCGGATGCCGATCCGATGACGATCGGATCGAATCCAAACCTATTTCATATCCGAAACACGCTAACTTATGATTTTCCAACTCTTAGACTCTAAATCGGTGAATCGATCAGATCGTAAATCGGTGAAACGGTATGATTTACATATGAAACGGTATGATTTACATATGAATCGGTGAAACGGTATGATTTACATATGAAACAATATGATATACATATGAAACAATATGATTTATATATGAAACAATTTGATTTAAATATGAAACAATTTGATTTACATACGGTCTAGTCATTTTCTGTCTCATCTCTGTCACTCTCATCGCTTCCCTCTTCTATTATTTGATCTGCATTCGCTGTCCAGTTTATATTGTCGACATCTTCATTTTCGTCGTGCACTGCGTCGACAATGATTATCTCATCATTCTGGTATGCATCCAAATCATCATCGACGACCCTCGCATCCTTGTCTCCAATGTCATAAAAATCTCTGGGTGGTGACCTGACTACAATTTGCCAACCTGGAGAGGTATTATCCGGTGCATAAAATATCTGTTGCGCTTGAGAGGCAAGAATGAATGGATCTTCATATTGGGTATTCAATCTCTTGGCAGTGTTGATGCTGATAAAACCGTATTTGTCGACATTATAACCAGTCCCGCGATTATTAACATCATACCAATCGCATTTGAATAATACGATCCGATTTTGGCCAAGGAATTTAATCTTGAGAATCTCGTTGAGGACGCCGTAGAAGTCGATATTTTCTAATTCTTCTTGCTCACCGTTGACGACAACCCCACTATTTTGGGTTCTTCGTGATTTTTCACTATCTTTCGTCCGAAATCTATAACCGTTCACGATATAACCATCGTACGATATTGCATCTTGCAAAGGACTACAAGATAAGCGCCAGAGATCCTCATTCATCAGCGGATCGTGGTTGTCGTGCAGTTCCTGTGCCTATAATAACCACATGCCATTCATGATATGAACACATAATTATTGTTCGGTAATGGATGTCAATGAAATTCAGTAATGATGTGAATACTTATGTGTTTCTCGAACCACGATGGGAATTCACGATCATGAATTTGGGGAGCATTTCGAGTACCCCGATTATTAATGATGGCTTTATGCTTCCTGTTTTACCGGTTATGAATTAGATTATAATTAGCACATATACTTAATGAATGGACTGAAAGAATGAGTAAATGATCGTAAAATGCTTACTCAATGAATGGCCACACTTCATCACATTGGTGCAACACATACATATGTGCCTGTTGAATCTCATCTACAGACAATCGACGGGTTTTGCCTCCTCCTACAGGTCTACCCATTTCGGCAAATATAGATAGACCCCCATCGAAGTCTATTGGACCACCGTCATAGTTCCGCTCAAGTTGATTGAATCGCATGTCTATACCATGTAGGTATCTTGAGCAGAATGTTAGACATTCTTCTGCTAGGTATCCTTCAGCAATTGATCCCTCCAGACGACTTTTATTACGAACATATAATTTCAATGTTCGCAAGTACCTAGTTTGAGAAAAAAATATTTGGATGAATATATCAAGAACGATCAAATACATTGTGCGAATGAGACGAGACGATTACCTCTCGATAAAATACATCCACCGGTAATGAACTGGGCCGCCGAGTTTGGCCTCATTTGCCAAGTGAACGGTCAAATGCACCATGACATCAAAGAAGGAAGGTGGAAATATCATCTCTAACTTGCACAATGTGAGCACAATATCCCTCTCCATCTGTTCAAGTTGGTCCACCCTAAGTACCTTCGAGCACAACTATCTGAAAAAAGTGCTGAGCTCAATTAACGGACCGGACACCTGTTCGGTTAAATTCCCACGTATAGCAAGAGATAACAATCGATGCATAAGAACATGACAATCGTGGCTCTTTAATCCAGACAACTTCCGGCCGTTCTCTTGCACGCATCGTGCGATATTCGAAGAATAACCGTCTGGCGTTTTCACAGACCGTAGGAATACACATAAGGCTGCCTTTTGCTGTGAGCTCATGGTGTAGCATGCAACTGGCAACACATACTTATCCCCAATCTCTTGGGGATAAAGTGATTTTCGGATGCCCAACTCCTTAAGATCGAGACGAGATTTAAGATTATCCTTCGTCTTACCGACGAGATTCAGCAGTGTTCCTATAATATTGTTACACACATTTTTCTCGATATGCATGACATCCAAGTTATGCCGTAAGAGTAGGCTGCTCCAGTACGGTAGTTTAAAGAAAATACTCTTCTTCTTCCAGTTATGCTCACGCGTAGAATCTTCATGTGTTCTCTTCTTTTTACCTTTTCCAAGTGCCACGGCATCAAGCTGATCCAATTCGCACAAGACTTCTACCCTCGAAAGCTGCTCCGGGGCCTTTGCAAGTTCCTTCTTGCCGTTGAAAGCTCTTTTGTTTGGCCTCCACTTATGGCCGTCACCAAGGAATCTTCGATGGCCCATATAACAGAACTTGCCTCCGTTCTTCAACCGTAATGAATCTGTCTCCTTATTGCATGTAGAGCATGCCAATTTTCCTTTAGTACTCTACCCGGATAAGTTGGCATATGCAGGAAAATCGTTGATGGTCCATAGAAGTGCCGCATGCATCCGAAAATTCTGGCGCAATGAGGCATCATACGTATCGGCCCTAACTTCCCATAACTCGTTCAACTCCTCAATCAACAGCTGCAAGTAAACGTCAATATCATTACCAGGCGACCTGGGTCCGGGAATGAGCAAGGAGAGCATTGTGTATGGCTTTTTTAAGCACATCAAGGGAGGCAAATTGTATGGAACTAGGACAACTGGCCAAATGCTGTACGACACACTCATATTCCCAAAGGGATTGAAGCCATCGCTAGCAAGCCCTAACCTGACGTTGCGAACTTCACATGCGAATTCAGGATAGGTATGATCAAAATCTTTCCACGTCAGAGAGTCGGCCGGATGTCTCATAATCCCGTCATCTGTACGTTCTCGTGCATGCCACCTCATGTGCTCAGCAGTCTTCGATGACATAAACAACCTTTGAAGCCTGTCCCTGAGCGGGAAGTATAGGAGAACCTTTGCAGATACATTTTTCTTCCTTCGACTGGTACTAGACTCGGCATCCGTCTTTTTATATCTCATTGCTCCGCATATGTGGCATGACCGTGCATGTTCATACTCTTTCCGGTACAATATACAATCGTTCACGCATGCATCAATTTTCTCATAACCCAGACCAAGATCTTTAATTGTCTTTTTCGCCTTGTAGAATGATTTCGGTACTGTCTCACCCATAGGAAAAGCCTCTTTCAGCAACTCTACCAACATATTAAATGACTTATTACTCCAACCATTGAGGCACTTCAAATGAAGAAGCTTTACAGTGAAACAGAGTTTTGAAAACTTCTCACACCCCGGGTATAGAGGTTGTTCGGCATCTTTAAGCAATCTGTAGAACTTGTCCGCTTCGATATTGGGCTGATCACCTGACGGTGTTTCCGTGCCTATTCCACCTTGCAAATCATGTATCATACCATGCATGTCATTGTCATCGTCTGTATTAATATTATCATCAGCGATCACTGTGTTTGAAGTTTCACCGTGAGCTGCCATGGGGACTGCATCTAGCTCCTCACCGTGCGAGAACCAACGGGTATAGGTAATGTCAATGCCACGCGTACGCATTACCAGATCAACCTCGCATTCCTCTCGAACCTTCCTAATCACCCTTCCGCAGTCTATACAGGGACACACAATTTTTCCATCAAGCGGTGCAAGACGCTCAAATGCAAAATCCAGAAATTTCCTGACTCCTTCTCTGTACTCTTGGCTCATGCGATTCGAATTACGCATCCAACTCTTATCGATCGAAGACATCTTCGTCTATCTGGCTATACAACACCTGACATATAATTTCAAACAATGTTATAAGACTCCGCACAATTTCGGTTTCGGTTCCCGGGTATGGAACACCGAACCAAAACTTCTACAGGCCATCCACATCCCTAATGGATGAGTGTATTATGATGAGTAGACTAGTCACATAGTAAACCTAGGGTTGCTGGCCAGCATTTGAACTGCTGATAGTTCGAATGCTAGGCATAGCACCAAAGTTATGCGACAGTAAGTCAACAAGTCAGGGAGCCTCATCAAGTAAACACTTGGGGTCTGACGGTTCTCTCTGTCGCTCGAGTAGATTTATGGCTTTAGCATACCTCATATCACACCGAACCGACAAAAACCGACCATTTTGGTTTCGGTTTCGGTTTCGGTTTTGATTTTTCGTAAACCAAAAAAAATATAACCGACAAAACCCACACCGAAACCGACCGACAAAACCGACGCTCACCCTAGTCTAAAAACTACATTTTGCCCCCCATTCCCCCATTCAATTCAGTTTTGATAGGATAAAAATCAATGTTTTAAAACACGAAAACTCGACTCGACTCGAAACCTTAATGAGTCGAGTAGACACGACAACCCGGCTAAAACCCGACAAAACTCGAGTCGGATCAAAACTCAGCCGAGTCGGATCGAAACTCGAGTTTTGGACCGAGTCGGATCGAAACTCAGCCGAGTCGAGTCGACTCGGCCGAGTTTCGAGTCGACTCGGCGAGTTTTAAAACAGTGTAAAAATTACCAAATGAGGGAATTAACCACAATATATTACCACAAATATATTACCACAAATTATGGTATTGTTGTAAATCACAATATATTACCACAAGATAAAAATTACCACAATAAATTACCTAATAAAAATTACCACAATATATTACCTAAATAAATTACCACAATATATTACCACAATACCATACTATATTTAATTCCTGTGATTTTACCTAAATAAAAATTACCACAATATATTACCACAAATTAACCGAAGGGGGAAAGGGAGGAGGAAGAGGAGCTCACCAGCGATGGTCGGCAGGCCTCGAGAAGGAGGAGGATGGGTGTCGCAGTCGGTGGCGCGAGAAAGCGGAGGGGTGGCCGGAGGTGCAAGGGAGGGGATGGGTGGCCGGCCGGAGGGGGGGTTTAGATCGAGAGAGAGAGAGACAGGTGAGGGGAGGAAGTAGAGAGAGAGAGAGAGAGAGAGAGAGAGAGAGGGAAGGCTAGGGAGGCCGGGGAGGGGGGGAGGAGGCCGGGGAGAGAGAGAGAGGGCCGGGAGGCCGGGGAGGGGCGGAGGTCGGGAGGGGGATGGGTGGCCGGGAGGGGGATGGGTGGCCGGAGGGGATCGCGGGGCTGCCGGAGGGGGACGGGGTCACCGGGGGGTCGGGTCGGTGAGAGAGAGAGAGAGATTGAGAGAGGGGCGCGCACCGGAGTCGAAACACAAAAAGAAAATGGTGCAGGCTGTGGTGGATAAGTTAGGAGTTTTTACCGACGGAACTATAATTTCCGTCGATATAATTACTTTATACCGATGGTATAATAATGTCCGTCGGTACAAATCAGCGACGAAACTCAGGGTTCCATTTTTTCCAGAGGCTCGGGTTTTCACCCTGAGTTTCGTCGGGACAATTTTACCGACGGATATTTAATTACCGTCGGTCTTGTACCGACGGACATATAATTTCCATCGGTATAATTAGTTATACCGACGGAAATATTTAGTTCGTCGGTAAAAACCGCCGACGAAACTCAGGGTTCTATTTTTTTCCAGAGGCTCGGTTTTTACCCTGAGTTTCGTCGGGGAAATTTTACCGACAGATATTTAATTACCGTCGGTATCGTACCGACAGCCATAAAATGTCCGTCGGTATAATTTGTTATACCGACGGACATATAAAGTCCGTCGGTAAAAATCTCCGACGAAACTCAGGGTTCCATTTTTTCCAGAGGCTTGGTTTTTACCCTGAGTTTCGTCGTGATATTTTACCGACGGTCTTTATGTAGCCGTCGGTATAAAGTATATTACCGACGGTACATATATGTACCGTCGGTATAAATAATTGTACCGACGAATACTATTTGACCGTCGGTAATAAATGTGCAAAAAAAATTTAAAAAATTGAAGTTATAATACCGACGGATATTATTGTCACCGTCGGTAAAAAGTGTATTATTACCGACAGTGATAAAAATGTCTGTCGGTAAAGACCCTCTTTCTTGTAGTGCTTATTATTATCTGGAGGCCGAACTGCTCATTCAGTATTTCGTATACCACTAGATGTGTTAGAAAACTCAGTATATGGATTTACGAAACAATCATTGCATGCTGGACTTTTTAAAGAAACAAAGCTTATTGTATGGAATAAAATTACAATGCAACATAGATATTGTATTGAAGCTATTGATTGGACACTCCAAGATATTAATGGTAATAAAACACCATTTGGTGGAATTATTGTTCTTGGGGGAGATTTTTGACAGATCCTATATGTTATAGCAAAAGGTGTTCATGAGCAAATTGTTGGTGCATCAGTACGATGGTCTTTAATCTGGAATTATGTTCAAGTATTAAATCTGGCACAAAACATACGTCTGGATATGACTGAGCTGGAAAATATAAATTTTGCAAACTTTTTGACGGAGGTAAATACTTTTATTTAATTTTTAATTTTGATTTTGTTTTTGGTAACTCAATAGTGTATTAAATAATTCAATTTCTATTTATTATAGATCGGAACAAATCCAACAGAAACTGTACAGTTACCGTCAGAAATACACCGTTGTAGGAACCTTTAAGATCTCATTCTTTCTGTATATCCATAATTAAATATGGAGGGTACAGTCTCTGCATCTTTTTTAACTGAACGTACGATTCTTGCTGCGTGTAATGATGATGTGACTGCAATCAATGTTACATCATTAGATCTATATCCTGGGGAACCTATTGTATATTATGCTGCAGATAAAGTTATCGAAGATAGTGATGTTTCTTCGACGAATGCTTATCCAAATGAGTTTACTAACTCACTTGATCCATCAGAATTGCCACCTTTCAAGCTTACACTAAAAGTGGGATCTCCAATAATGTTTCTTAGGAATCTTGCACCAAAAGACGGACTTTGTAATGGGACACGATTAATGGTTGTCCGTTGTGGAATACAGATAACTGAAGCCAAAATTTTAACTGGGGATAAATCAGGTAATTTGGTATTCATTTCAAGGATATCTTTAATACCATCAGTTGTCGAATTACCATTTCAAATATCACGCCGCCAGTTTCCCTTACGACTATCATATTCTATGACAATCAATAAGTCCCAAGGTCAATCGATCAAGTATTTAGGTATAGACTTGAGGACACCGGTCTTCAGTCATGGGCAATTATATGTAGCACTCTCCAGATATACTTCATCAAATAGAATCAGTATTCTTCTTCCACTGAATGAAGATAACTCGACAACAAATATTGTTTACCCCTGAAGTCCTATTGACCTGATCATATACGACTCAAAAACTAATATAGGTAACCCTTTTTAACATTAAAAATAAAGTAATTAATCATATGCAATTCATATACATTGACACTATGCTATTGAGTTTGTCAGGTCTGTGGTAGTGCCAGTTGGCATAATGTGATGATAATTTATTATTGTTGTGGATGCGTGACACATGTGTAAGCCATCTTTCATATAAAATAATTAGTTTATCGTATACTTATGTCATTATCGATACTGACATATTGGTATTTCTTTTCTGTTTATCAGCTATTACAAGTCTGAGACGAGTGAAAGAGATGTGACACTTTGCGACGAATGCATCACCGCAGCAGTTGCATGATCACTATTGATCACCTTTGTAGCCATTTTGGTATTATTATGCTATCCAAAATATTTTTGTTATGGAACATTTTCAACTTTATGTTAAGATGAAAGCACTGCCTCAAATGTTGCATGTTTTTGTTATGGAAAATTTTTTAACATCAGTGTGATACGTATTGTGCATACTTGCCATTCATACATTACTATTATAAATTTGGTATTCCATTTTGTGAATAATTCGACTTATAACATAACTCATTCAGTTTTCAGTCGTGGGATAAGTATGTACAATATATTCCTTAAGTAGAGACTAGCGCGTGGAGACAATGGCCCGTCATTTCACGCCCACGCTATGTCTCCGGAAGGATATTGCGACCCAGCGGCGATACCAATGGTGTTTTTTGGAGTATACGAATGGACACATTTAGAATATTTCGATACATACAAAGAACGTTGAATCACATCGAAACCGAGCGAATGTATAAATTTAAACAGTTTTTTAAAAAGATATTTATAAGTATAAATGTCGTGTACTTATAGTAGTTTTTACAGGAAAGAGGATCGTGATAGCCCGATGACAATATCTAGAGGAAGTACGATTGCAGGCAGCAGCGAGGTGGCGACAACGAGAGGCTTCAAAGGTTGGTAAATTATTGTTTACAGAGGTGACACGACTGCAAGCTGAGGAAATCCGCCACCACTGTCAGATTGCCCAAGTTGCACGGAGGCACTTTTGACACAACTTGGCAAAATAAATTATTTTTATAGAAGTACAAAAAATCAGCACATTCTAAAACTCCTAAGGGCTTCAAATAGGTGGCTGCCTATTTCGTCAAAATGGGCTGGCAGCTCATTTCCCGTTTTCTCTCTCTCTTTCTCTCTCTCTCTCTCTCTCTCTCACTCTCT
>OX393558.1:41603280-41605780 GCA_947650365.1 Chamaelirium japonicum
AGAGATCACAGCTATATTCTATTCATCGTTGGAATAGTTTTTATCTCTCCATTCTTCTCCCGAGTCATCCTCGTCGCTGTCGATGGGGATCGGGGCAGGTACGGGCTTTGGTGATGGAGCGGGGGTTGGATCTGGTGGAAGCTGGTAGGCAGCCTGGATCATCTGCTCGGCGATGTCCGGGAACTGGGCTCTAATGGCTGCCTCTTGCAGGTGGTGCATTTCGTGGAATTCTGCATGTAGCACTCTGAACTCAACCATGGTCACATGCTCTGGTGGAGGTAGTCTGGTGGATTGATCACGGATGGTGATGCAATATTTGTGGCTCTACTTCCAGGAGGAGACTTTAAATGGCTTTAGGCCTCGAATGAAAGGTTCGAAAACCTGAATTGGAAAGCCGACGGTACGAAGGATTGCGATGATATAGAGTGAATAGTAAAGGGATAGTGCTTGCCCGATGGTGGAGTCTTTGTCGATCTCGTTGGCTGTGTATTTCATCCCTTGCATGAATTCAGAAGGGCAAAACCATAGGCTGACGTGCACAGTGTAGAGGAGCTCCAGAATTAGTGGGTGTCATTCTTGGGTGTGACCAAAGGTTCATATTAAATCAGGCAGTCAAATATTTGTGAATGCGTATAAGGATGGACGGGTCGGATCTGCAATATGCAGTCGGGTCTGAGCCTGCTATATTGAGCAGTCGGGTCAGGTCTGCCATTAATACAGATCGGATCTGTAATAAAATAGTCGGATCGGGTCTGTAGTATGCTGGTCGGGTCTGCAGTATGCTAGTTGATTCTGCAATTCAATGGCTGATGGGTTTAGGATGCACATTCTCGGGTCGGGTCTATTATATCTAGTGTGGTTTTAGTTGTAATGGTTCGTTTGGTTGCCGCTGAAGGTTTGTCACCACGAACCTCATCGCACTTTTTAATGATTTTTTGCCGATTTTTTCACATTTTTTTGCCAATTTTTTCAAGATTTTCCCCGATTTTTTTCCTGATCTTTCAATTTTTTGGCCAATTCTTCCATGATTCTTCGCTGATTTTTTGCGAATTTTTCACAAAATTTTCATGATGTTTTGTTGTTATTTTACCAGGTTTTTTTTTTATTTTTTGCTGATTTTTTCGTGATTTTTTGTCCATTTTTCACGATATTCACAAAATTTTCATGATTTTTTGCCAATTTTTTCACATTTTTTTGCCGATTTTTTCAAGATTTTTCCCTGATTTTTCACGTTTTTTTGCCAATTTTTGATGATTTTTTTACGTTATTTTGCCAGTTTTTTGCCGATTTTTCCCATTGTGAGGATTTTTCATGATTTTCTGCTAATTTTTTGTCGGTTTTTCACGATTTTTCACATTTTTTTTAGATTTTTTCACATTTATGCCGATTTGTCCAAGATTTTCCCCGATTTTTGACAGTTTTTTGCTGATTTTTTTCCCATTTTTGAATCTTTTTTGCCTTTATTTTGCCGGTTTTTTCTCGATTTTTAACTATTTTTCACGATTTTTTGCTAATTTTTTTCCAGTTTTCAACCTATTTTTTCCAAGTTTTTCACGATTTTAAGCCGATTTTTTCCCAGTTTTTAGCCGATTTTTAACGTTTTTTTGCCAATTTTTTTCCCGATTTTTCCTATTTTGACGATTTTATTGCCGATTTTTCACGATTAATTGCGGATTTATTCCCGATTTTTTGCCGATTTATTCATGATTAATTACCGATTCTTAACGATTAAGTGCCGATTTATTCATGCTTAACTCCCAATTATTTGCCGATTAATTGCCATTAATTGCCGATCATTGTCAATTTATTCCCGATTAACTACCGATTTATTCCTGATTTATTCACGATTAATTGTCAATTAATTCCCGATTAATCGCCGATTAATTCCCAATTAATTACCGATTAAATCCCGATTAATTACCGATTAATTACCGATTAATCCCCGAGTAATTGCCAATTAATTCTCATTTTTTGCTGATTAATTCTCGATTAATCGCAGATTAATTTCAGATTTTTTCATGATTAATTGCAAATTTATTTCTGACAAATTCTCGATAAATTGCATTGAATTGGGAATTAATCGTGAAAAATCGTGAATTAATCGTCAAATAATCTTAAATTACTCAGCAATTAATCGGGAATTATCGACAATCCTGAATAAATCGGGGATTAATCGGTAATTAATCATGAATAAATCGTCAAAATATATATATATATATATATATATATATATATATATATATATATATATATATATATATGGGGAGGGATACTCTTACTCATGGCCTCTTACTTATATAGTTACCTATGATCCGGGCCTTCCATTAGATCCTGACGTACGGTTTGGATTAGATGGGGAGTTAAATCAATGATGTCCGCATTAAATGCCAGTATTAAAATCCCATATTAAAAGCACGCATTTAATACGGACATCATTGCTTTAACTCCCAATCTAATCCGAACCGTACGTCGGGATCTAATGTACGACCCGGATCATAGG